>KZ106937.1:235-34124 GCA_000504365.2 Pseudocercospora pini-densiflorae CBS 125139
TACCCGCTAGTTGTCGAGATTATATATTCTTAGTATAATTCTGCCTACGTTACGCGATTTAATCTTAGACCCTTGCTAGCGCAAGGAGTTTAGTGTAGTTTAGTGTAGGTCTTAATCGCGTGGAAGAGTCTAATTATAGATGAAGGAAAGAGCCTACCTGCTACACGGAACAACGTCTTGCGCCATATCAGCAAAGGGTCTGACTGGAGACAGGTTCAGCATTTGATGCGCAGCAAGGGGAGAACACTGGTTCGCTGGCAAGATCCCACGAGAGCTGGTAACTGTCGTAATTGGGTACTGGGGGCAATGATGCGACAACACAAACTCAAGAAACGGTGCTAGCGTCGAGGTTCGGAGATTCGAAAGATGATCCCTCACGATCTGTGCCCAGATGAGAAGACTCGATCAGAGTCTCACCTCTCTCGGCAGTTGCATGCAGAGAATGAGTCGGAGATGCGAGCACTCCTCGATGAGGTGGCGGGACTGGCGGCGACAAAGGGTTCCAGACCTTTGACGTCCGGCCTTTCTTACTGGGACTTGGCGATGATAAGTTGCTGTTGGGACACTGAGGGCTTCACTTGCTAACAGCCAGCCAGCCTTCATGGTCGGCGAGAGCGACTGCTATACAACCAAGCTTGGTCGTGAGCAGTCAGTGGTCATTGAACCCTTCGCGGTCGAAGATCACAGCTTACCAATCTTTGGAATCTGCTTGATCTTTCAAGCCACACTTTTTCCATTGTTCTTTCGCCATTGCGGAATCACAGAGAAGAAGGCCAGGACGAGGTCCAAGATATTCGCGCGAGCACATCAGTCGCGTGAGTCTCAGGAAAGACATATCCTTTCTCTCTGACCATTAGTGACGCAATGAGCAGGTGACGCCTTTGCAGGCGTTCAAAGCCAATTGCTTCTTGATACAAACTTTCCGCCATCTCTATCACTACCTAGTCAAAACTACAGTCGTGTGGCGACGTCATGAAGCCATTGGCACAAATTAGCATGGGGCCGTCTGAGTCGAGAAAATGAGCCTTCACCCACCTGCCTAACGGACCTCCTGTATCCATTCCAACCCTCTACAGAAGGCACCAAGCGGCAAGCCGCACCTCGCGCACATGGCTTCGCCAACTTGAGGCATCTGCGGAGCTTTTGAATGGAGACAGCGGACCTCATCTGATCCGCTGCGGTGCAGAACCGTCATCCACTCCAGTGCTACCGTGATGGAGCTAGTGCTCGGTGGGAGGTGACAGCCGATTGTTAGACTATCGTTCGTCGAGCTTCGCAGGAGAAAGAGAAAGGGCGTGAGCAAGGCGTGCTAACTGGCTGCAATGCCTCGACCGCATGGCACGAACGACTGCGCGTATGGCATTCAACGAGGACAGTAGGTAGGAGGCGCCCATCGCACGTATACATTAGCATCAGTTGTACTTCCTATTGTAAGTCATGCAAAGCGTAGGTAGCGCTCCGTCAGACCTTCTTTAGCCATTACCATTCTCCGTTGTGAAATTCCTATATTTGCCCAAGTCTTCAGGACTGATTCGACCCAGCAGTAGTTCCATGATACTGTACGAAGCACCTAAGTAGATTAGCAAGACATGACTTCCTACTCGATATCAGCTTCACTGTACTCACCTGGCGCATCTCCTGGTACTGTATGGCCAGCCAATTGAATTTGATAGAAGGTAAGTCCGCGCTCGTGGCCCCATTTACCGACATAGCCGGCACCAGATGGCGAGCCAGGAAGATCTGCATGGAACGGCGAGAAGAAACCATGACCAGGGTATTCCTTGAACCCTTGGAAGCCGTTCCATGTCATATTCTGAAGAGCAAGGAGAGTGCCATTCGTGTTCAAGAGAGCATCCAGATTGCCCGACCCAATGATCACACGTCCAAGCTTCTCAATGACATTCTGCAAGACGCCGTTGTGGGCTGGAGGTTCAGAAAGATCTACGTCTCGCGTACTATTCTTGTCGGTCGCATTTGGGAAGACCGGATCCGGTGAACAAACGTCCCATGCCCAACCTTGTGGAACATGGAGCAGCTCTTGAACATCGCTGCGGTTGAAAAAGATTTCATTGGGCACGGGATTATAGTCACTATTCCCATAATCAGCATTGTCCGCATCTGTGAGTTTCATACACTTACGAAGCGATCGGACCAAGGACTGATCCAAGTGGTGGGCACGTATTGCTGATGCGGTAGATGTTAAAGCAGGCATTGACGGTCGAGGCCTCTCCGACGACCCTGCTCAACGTATCGCAGGGGTCTGTGGTGTTGATTTCTGTCGCAAAGATGTCTTTAAGCACGGGAAACTTTTCCTGTGGAGGCGGAAACGTGAGGTATTTATCCAAGACAGACTTGTAGCCGCATTGCTCGTGTGTTGCCGTTAGGTTCTGCATCACGGTGTCGTTGATGCCGAGCATACCCTGCCAATATTGAGCGAAAGGGACTGCGGTAGCCGCTTGCTGAGCAATTCCGTCGCCCAGGATAGGATCATTTATGTGAACACCCTTCAAAGGTAAGTCGGAGCTGTTCTTCTTTATGAATGCGTTGCCGATATAAGGCAAATAGAATCTGGTACATCGTTAGCGGAGCGCATGGCAAGTAAGACGGATGTGGTACCCAGCATAGGACTCTCCAGTCAGATAAATGTCCCAGCCCTTGACATCGAATGTCTCTGCGAACTGTTCGTAGAAGCTCACGAGCTGTTCTCCAACCTCCAACTCATTGGTGATATTAGGCGTCCCTTGCGTGAAGCCTACACCAATAGGCTGCTCAACCCACATGACATTGGTTAGATTCCTCCAATCATAGGTGTTCTGCACCGGTTCTAAGACTCGTCAATCCCAGCTTGCCATTTCTCAGGACGACATGGCTGCTCACTAGGAGTTCCGTCCATCCAAGTGAAAGGGCCATTCTCGGTCAAAAAGCCGATCAGGGAGCTACAGCCAGGCCCACCATTGAACCTGCGATTCGTAACGATCAGAATCCAACTTGTTGATCAATAACGAGTCTTTACATACCATATGGCTACCTCTTTTGGTCCGGTCTGATTCAGCGATGGCCAGAACCAGAAGAAATATTCTCGTGTCTCGTTCTGTGCTCCAGTAATGGGAAGAAGCCCTGAAGCAATACTCAGCGCGACTTCTGTGGGTGGATATGCTTCATCCTACCTGCGTACGATTCACCAGGGTCGAAGTTGAGCTCCGGCAGCTTCACGCCGTCCACTGCGAATTTCCTGGTCTTGTCGGTCAAGAACCGGCTTGTTGATGGGCCATTGAACTTCTTATGATCCTCGCGTCGCTCAATTCGGTGAGCGTGTTTGGCAAGAGCATCCCGTTGGATCTTTGCAGCTCGCTTGATCGCATCGGTAGGGTGATTTGCGAATGCAATATTCAGTATGCTGGCCAGAGCAACGAGACTCGCTAAAACACGCATCATGACCTGTTGAACAGCACACAAGCTGCCAAAAGATCGCGTGAGGAGATTGCAGCAGACGGAGCCGAACAGCTCGAAGGCAGGCCGTGATGTGCAGATGGAGGTTGAATTGTTTTTTAATCACAGCAATGTCAATGCTTCATCGTCAAGGGTCGGATCAGGCCATATCCCAGAGCTCAACCAGGCACAGATGTTTATCGCTTGTTCGCACCAGGCTTCAGGGAGATCAATCGTGACGTCCGGCGAATCAGCGTCCTACGGTCTCAGCACGTAGCATATATTTTCTGCGATTTTGGGGTGCACATAGCGGGCACACTGCTCTCAGCAAGCTCCTCATTCTCACAGCGGCAGATGAGTAATTGACCTTGGAAACCGTACACAAGGTTTGAGATCCATACAAAGGTGCGAGGGTGTTAGATGAGGCTGTTGCAAATGCCGTGTCCCGCTGACATGTTTGAGGCTGCATTCTGCGAGGTCGATCAGTGCAACACTAGTACGAAGCCACAAGCATGGAAAAGTAGCAGTACTGCCTCGACAAATAGAGTGAGATTGCTGTAGTTCCGGATTGATGCTTTGTGTAGCTGTACCTATGCCGACGGTCTACTACCAGCAATACCAGGAGAGGCGACCAACGTACAAGGATTTGTGACCCTGCGGAAGATGATTGCCAACGAGCAACCCTACATTAGGGTGTGGCCGCACAAGAGTGAGAAATCTCAGTAGCGACAGTCTGAAGCAGCAATGCAACCAGAGGCGTTTCGAACACCATACTGTGCTGGAGAAGTCAAACAGCCTGGTGCTCGGCGCTCAGCCTAAGCCGAATAACACTGCTCTAGCGGCCCTACCAACATTTGAGGCATGTTTTCCGTCGGAAGCCAAGCAGGTTCGACCGAAATATGTGCATGGATGGTGGGGCTGGGGTTTGTGTCTGGACACGCGACTGACTGTCTGTGACGCGTGCACAACGCGCAAATCTGTCCCTGCGATGAGCGTCTGAACGCGGCCAGCACAATGCCATGAACCAGCCATGTTGGGTGGGCGTATAATGCTCGCTGTGGCGTCTGTTCGGGGGACCAAAGAAGGCATTCAGGGCCGTGCAAAGCAGCAAGATGAAGAAGATGAAGATGGAGCGAGAAAGGAGGATTCGCTCGACCCTCCACGAAGCTTCTCCACGCCAATCCAAGAATGGTGAAGCGCGACCTGCTGAGTAACGATCGCTCTATTTACTGCATGCACCAACCGTCCTTTGAAACATACAGAACTTCACCAAGGATATCCTGGTCTAGCAAGTCTGTTCGCAGACGCGGACGCCATTGCGAGAAAAGCTCTTGACTGCGCTCGCAATGATTGCTTGACGACAAGCAATAAGTGGTCGCCGTTCACACATTAATGGCGGGATAAGCTTCAGCCAGTGTTGGCCGAGTATGGATTCTCAGCAAGCACGCCATCGCTATGTACCCAAAATTTGTGCGGCGGCCGACTCATCATGAAGAGTGACCCGCTTGCTCTCCAGTGCTACGGCTGGACATAGCTTCACAATGTCGAATGGTTATCCGAATGGACATCCTCGATCAGCAGCCATCGAAGAGCAGTCTGTCTGGTCAGGCAAGACGAAGAAGTCGCTCATCCTCAACGCCTTCGTCGAGAGCTGTAAGCGAGTGAATGTTGTCCAGGCGATGCTGAAATTGATAGCGACACAGGTAGTGGCCATCAATCACCTGGCCTTTGGAGACATCCAGACGACCGGTCAGCAGACTTCAACGACATCGAGCATTGGATCAATCTGGCAAAGTTGCTGGAGTCCGCCAAGATACACGGAATCTTTATAGCAGATGTGCTAGGTCTGATTCTCTGCAGTGATCTGTACGAGACAATCATAGCTGAACGAATGCAGGCGGGTACGATGTGTATCAAGGACCTAAAAACCTGGCTCCAGCGATTCGGTCTGCTGCTCAATGGCCAGTCAACGAACCACTCGCTGTTGTCTCAGCTATGACTGCTGCAACAAAGTCGATCGGAGTAGGCGTCACGGTTGCCACGACCTACGAGCAGCCATATCATCTAGCGCGGAGACTGTCCACAGTCGACCATCTTGCCAAAGGTCGCTTCGGTTGGAACATCGTAACTGGTTACCTCGATTCAGCAGCACGAAACCTGATCAACGATGAGCAGCGTAAGTCAAGGCCTTCTATTCTATCCTCATCTGCGGTCCGCAGCTAAGGAAAGCAGCACAACATGACAATCGGTACGAGGTCGCAGAAGAATACATGAAAGTCATGTACAAGCTGTTTCAGTCTTCCTGGCGAGACGATGCCGTGATCAAAGACTCCAAAGCGCTTCCCTCAGGATGGTACACTGATCCAGCTCGAGTGCGGGAAATCAACCATGTTGGCAAATACTACTCTGTGCCAGGTCCGCACATTTGTCAGCCGTCACCACAACGGACGCCTCTGCTGTTACAAGCCGGTACTTCCAAATCCGGCAAGCTCTTTGCAGCACAGCATGCCGAAGCAGTATTTGTGGCTGGTCATTCGCCATCTGTCATTGCAAAAAATATTGCTGATGTTCGTGAGACTGCTCGAAGCCAGTTTGATAGGGACGCTACCAAGATAAAATTCTTGGCTATGTTCTGTCCGGTGATCGGTCGCACCGAAGAGGAAGCTAAAGCAAAGTACGAGGACTACATCCGGTATGGTTCTGCTGAAGGCGCTCTCGCTCTGTTTGGTGGTTGGACAGGAATTGATCTAGAGCCTTATGGCGACGATGAGGAGCTTCGGTACGTCGAATCGAATGCGATCAAATCTGCTGTCGAAGCCTGGTCAAAGTCGCATCCGACAGTCAAGAAATGGACCAAGCATACGGTTGCTAAACATTTGATGATCGGAGGCCTTGGAGCTACTGTCGTTGGCACCCCGGCCCAAGTCGCAGATGAGATGCAGCGCTGGGTCGACGAGGCTGATGTGGATGGCTTCAACCTACCTTACGCGATCTTCCCCGGCTCTTTCGTGGATATTTGCGAGCTTCTTGTGCCTGAGCTTCGAAGACGAGGTATCTTCTGGAGCGATTATGCTGTGCCGGGAGGAACATATCGGGAGAATTTCTATGAGATCAAGGGTCAAAAGCAGCCGCCGGAAGATCATGTGGCCGCCAAGTACCGATGGCGTGAAGGCGTGGCGGCGAAGCAATTCCCTGTACCTGACTTGTAGATGAGGGCTTCATATTACATCACTCCTAAGCCGTGAAGGTCGTTTCCTGTACATCGTGCTCGCTCAGACATTCTCCGCAGCGTACGTCTGTATGCATGCTGTCGTCGGCCTAGGTGCTGGAGAAAGACATATTTGAATGAGTGCATGGGAGCACTTGCACACAAGCAATCCATCGACGACATTCGCTCCATTCACTTGAAGCAAAGCGCGTGAGCTTCACAGCTTGTGCAGAGACGAGATCACATCGGAGTAGCAATGACAAACCCACCTTGGACCAAGTCGTCACTTTATGGTAGTCGAAAGGTAGAATATAAGTACATATATTTGAGAGAATATGTATCGCGTGGTGAAGGTTTGGCTGGAAATTTTGTACCCGCGCACCAGTGACGCCTTCCGTAGAACATTCCCAGCACTCCCGATGACCAGCGCCTTCGCAATCCCACGTACCATGCACATCTTCACTCCACTCCTGATGCCGATTTAGTTGGCACGCTCAGAGAGCTCAGCAAGTATGGCAAGACCGCTCCAAGCTGAAGTTGGCGACCTCAATGCACATAAGTGAAAGGAGCAGCGACTTCCCTACAGACAATCACCACCTACAGCAGTCGTATCTTCGCTTGAAACATCATGGGTGACTCTCCGGTCAATGATTGGGATCTGGAGATCTTTGCCATGGGACCTGGAGGTAAGGGTAGCTCGCGGCGTGTCGATTGGACAATGGCAAGGGACAAGATCATGTCGCAAACACCACTAGATGAGCCTGGATATCTCCTCAAGATTGAGCAAATCTTGCCTCCTAACGAAGCTGACAACAACGGCGTACGGTCATCTACCTATCGAATGCTTCGCGTACCGACCGGTAAATCGTTCCATCAGCTTTGCGATATATGCGAGCGCACATTGTCGTGGCAGTCTGGCCATGAATACGATTTCACGCTATGGGACTTACCATTTCGACACGCTGGTTACGCACCAAACACGCCCGGCATGGCAAAAACGGCGAAGGAGATTCTGGTAGAATTGCCAGCAGAGCGAATCGTGGAGTACGATCTTGAGGAGTCGAATGAAGAGTACGGGCAGAATTACAAATCGAGCAAGAACAGGAAGCTCTCTCAAGTGTTTGGAGGCAGCCGAATCTGGCGAGACATACCGCACAAGATCGAATACGAGATCTACATAGGTCGTCACGGTTGGGAGTATGTGATCCATTTCCTAGGCGAGACCGACTTACAGCTAGAGAAACGCCGTGGCCAAGAAGCCTTCTGCATTCGCGGCGAGGGACATCCTCTTCAGTCCAATCCTCGAAATCACGAGGCAGAGGACGAGTTGGAATGGCATGAGTTCAATTGCGATCGTGTCAATAATGTTTTGGCCAGCTGGTGCAATATGTGGCGCCGTCAGCAACCCTGGGGTCGTGCGCAGAACTTCATGTGACGCTTTACTCCAGCTTTGTTGAGTCGCAAAGCCCTGAGCGAAATTCTTGTGCTTCTCGAGATATCGATATGTGCAATCACTTCGACTCATTCTCGGCAACAAATGTGCCGATCTGGAAGGATTCAGGAGCTGCAGCTGAGCCCTCAGACTCGGCGACGTGCCGAATCAGCTTGAAAACTGCTTGCGAATACGACGTGACACAGCATGAAGTGCGCTCACCCTTGCTTTGATATAGGCTCTGCTCATCAGCTGCCTTAAAGTTCTCTTGCCATCTTCCCACACTTTCGACTACACGCCACGAGCCATTTCTGCCCGCGCAGCCAGCGTATCATCGCCATTTCCTAAGCGCAGTGGCCACAACGACCATCACCATGTTCTGGACGGCTCTGGCAATCCTACTATTCTGGTCGTGTGGCCTCACAAGTGCTGCTGAAGCCTCACATACTGGCAAATACATCGGCATCGCTCTAGGTGTGGTCAGCGCATGTTTCCTGCTCATTATAGTCTTCCTCGTGGTTCGCCGTAAGAGGCTATTCGTCAATGTCATACCTGGACTTGGAGAATCGACTGACAGAGTGTCGGCGCCAAAACCACCGAATTCGGCTCGCGTTCGCGAGGAACGCTATATGCATATGCTGCATAGTCGGTCCTAGAGGTGGCGATGAGCAGTCCACTTTAGAAGATGTATTATGCTTATCCGCCTCCCAATATCAGGCATCGCGACATGAACCTGAGCCTGCAAGATAGACCACGGTCTCTGGAAACCATCGACAGCTTCAGTACCTGAGATGGTGTGTGCAACCCATCAGCTTGAGATGTCGAGCCGTCGACAGTCCGTGGTCTTCTGCAAAGCTTTGCGAATAAGATTGGACTATCCGGGACCATTGGAGTATTGCGCAGGCAACGGTGCAACGTCGAGATCCAGACTCCGGAACTGCATCAAGGCGACTGGTTTTGTACTGGAGACATCTACGCCTGAGACCGTATGACCGCATGGCGAACAAGTACTTCGACCATGGGGGGGATACCTGGATACAACGCCTGGCAAGAAGCCTCGCGCTCACTATGGCAGGATTCTTTTCAGGCTTCCGGCAGATATATTTCGCTGCATGGACCTGCTTGCAACGCGCCACCTTTCTCGAGCCGATGAAGCTACAATACTGAAATGCTATGTTCCCAGTCTACTCTCATGTGAGGCGGCAGGCTGTCCCATCTATGGAGCAAGCACGACCAGATGGCTACACTCGACTATTCCCGTTGCCAAGGGCTGAGACTCGTCTGGTGTTAGAAACGAGCTCATTCTTGACGAGGCAATGAATAGCCGAGCCATGCCACGATCATGGATTTGTTCAAATATCTTTCTCTGTCTGCGCCAGCCGGACAATGTTGTTGCTGCTCATGACATCTCCGCCAAGTCGAGCGCTTCGCTTGACAAGCAGAGCAAGGAGGGGCTGATAAGCTGCATTATAACGAAGCCGTTTTGAAGCCGCTGTACCACCGTTTCAAGCTACTATAAGTGGACTTTGCCCTGGTGGTCTGGAAGGCTTGGGAGGCTTGTTTTGACGACAGTCGTTGATTTGTTTGGCGTTTGCAGGGCTTACGCCACTGTTGAGGGGCCTGGAATGGCAAATTCGGCAAAAGCCAAATCAGAATGATCGACAACACATGGCTTCTGGACGATAGCCGATCACGATGGGAAGCATGTCCATCTAGAATCGATCGTAATTTCAATAATGCGAATCCGCGTGTACGCTCTCATCGCCCTTTCGACTTCCCGACATGGTCAAGCATTGGCTCTACTGCCGATACTTCAACAAGATACATCTTAGTGTCACTGTCCGCTCCTGTGAGTCCAGCCCGATGCTGTTGCAATTTCTTCTCGGGAAGAATGAATATCTCACTTCTGCCTAGATAGTCTCTCTCCTCTACATTCCCCCACCCAACAGATGTAGCGTGCAGTTCTTCATCATGGATTGATAAAATACTGTCCAGTTTGCAACGGCCTCCTTCGGCCTAGATTGACTAGCCTGACTGCACCCCGCGTTTACTTCCCGCTACTGACCCTTATTGTAGTAATCCAGGCACCGCGAACGACCCTCAAGAGCGCCATCATGCCTGTACTTTACCAGGATAGGACTTTCCCGGTCATCTTTATAGGCGCTGACGCTGTGGCTCTTGCCTTATGCAGGCTTAAGCAGCTATAAAGTTCTGCTTCTTCAGCCACGGAAGCATAAGCACATGCGGACTGGCTCCAATTGGCTACACATTGGCACTACAGGTTCCGAGGCTTGTCTGCTCCAAAGCAAGAACACTCACCAGACTGCTGGCGTGTGTCGTGTCCTTCAAATCGTTCGGTACGTGCCATGAAGACCGAAGTAGCCAGTGCAGATTTGCCTCCTCACCACGATCTGCCTGGCCATCGCGCTTCCGGCAATACGATTTGTTTTTGCGGCTCCCGGCTCACGACGTGAAAGGCAAGCAGACCGAACCACATTACCCCGTCGGCTCATTGTGACGAAGGGGTATAAGGCTTCAGTCGTGCCGCTGTAAACAGGCATTGCTACACCTAGTCATTCTTCACCAAGCCTCAACGATCGCCTTCCACAATGAAGGCCGTTGCGCTTCTCACTTGCGCCTTCACGGCCGTCAACGCCTTCCCTTTCGTCCTTGATCACTTGGAAGCGGCCATTCAGAAGCGCGACTACGCGCAGGCAGGCTGCAGCACCAGTGCTCTGTGCAACAAATACATAGCCGTATCGGATGCTCAAGCTGGAATTCCAGCCTCGGACAACGCTGCTACACGCGTCAGCAAGTCTCGCGACAACTGCGGTTTCCTCCACAAGGGTCAGTGCACGACCTTCGATGCCGCATCGCAAAGGGTCTCTACCACTGGACAGGTAAGCATTCGAATGCCACAGACACGTTGTATCATTCTGATGTTGTGTAGTATGCATACCAGTCCCCCGGCCCGAATGACATTCGAGGCCCTTGCCCAGGTCTGAATGCGGCAGCGAACCATGGGTGAGTAGATCGTAAACGGCCCAGGAAAGGCACGAGTCACTGATCGATTCCGTTAGATACCTACAACGTAACGGTTTATCAAACATCGCGAACACCATCACTGGTCTTGGCAATCTCTACGGCATGTCCGTTGACTTGGCAGGATTCCTCGCTGCCTATGCCATCGCCTTTGACGGTGATGTTGTGACCCAGCAGTGGTCGATCGGAGGTCCTCTCCCAGCGAACTTGCTCAGCGGCGCGCTTGGCAGGCCAGAAGGCATCAGCTACTCTCACAACAATTACGAGGGCGACACATCCATCGGTCGATGCGACGCTTACATCAACGGCGGAGATGCTCACTCCCTCAGTACCACCAGATTCGCCACTGCCTATGCATCAGGAACTGGCAACCCTAGTGGCAATCCATTGAGCATGCGCTACACCTTGGACACTATGTCTAGGCTGGCCGCCAAGAACACGATCCGATCTATCTCGACCAACCCATACTACTTTGCTCCTCTCTTCTCTACTACCTTGGTGGCGCCTGCGGCCTACAACTTCGTGATCAACTTCATGAGCAACCACTCTTCTGCTTCACCCGCCGGGTATCTCGATGGAGCCCAGGTAAGATTTACCTCTTTTGATCTTTCCCGGACCGTTCACTAATGCGTCATTCTTAGTTCAAAACATTCTTCGGTGTTTCAGGCAACTACCCGAACTTCGTGTGGAACAAGGGCCAGGAGCGCATCCCAGATGTAAGTACAGATGCTGTTCATGTCTGCGAAACGTGCTTACATTGTGCTGCAGAACTGGTACAAGCGCCCGGTAGCAGTCCAGTACAACGCCGTCGACGTTTTCGGAGACTTGATTCCAGAATTCGCTGCTTACCCCGACTCGTTCCGATTTGGAGGTAACACCAACGGCGTTAACGTAAGTCAAGAACCGCAATGCCATCAACGCCAACGGGACAAGCTGACTTTATATATAGACTTACACTGGTGTCGACATTGCCAACTTGACTGGCGGTGCATACAACGCTCAGACTCTCTTCCAGGGTAACAACTTCGGCTGCTTTTTCCTCCAGACGGAGCAGCAAGCCATCCCACTTCAACTGCAAGGCGGTGTAAACGACGTTGCGACAGCCACTGCTTTGGTTCTTAAGTACCTGACTCCAATCTCCACTAAGCTCGGCTGCCCAGCACTCAGCAAGTACGACAACAGTGTCTTCCAGAAGTACACTGGCAGGAGTTACGCACCAACTGCCAACCCCAGCGGCTACAAGGCCAACTGCTAGATGTAAATTAGCAACGCACATGACCGTCAAAGAACAAGGAGGTGAAGAAGATTGTGTAGATATGTCAGTGGAGAATTATGAGACGAATAAAAGTCATTCTCGATATTCCTTACTATCAATTCAAAGCTTTGACTTGGTCACGGAGGATCCGCGGCATTGACGGGTATTAAGGTACGCGCTCTACGCTCGATGATTGAGACTATAGCACTGTCTACGACGTGCGAACTACTGCTCAGGTCATGTAGCGCAGTTATGCACCACAGTTGTTTTCCTTATCGCTGTTCAGGCGTGTAATCAGGTGGAGTTATGGAAGAGTACTAATTCCTGTCCGACCATTGGCTCTACCAAGCTTGTGCTACCTGCTTGACTAGCTTCCAGGCATCCTTTAGAGACTGAGGACAAGCGTTGTTCTTGGTACACCCATATTCAATTGCCGCTGGTCTCAACTAGACTATCATGATACAACTCCGAATAAAAAAGTCACCCGGAATCATACGAAACAGAAACCACCGGCTCAGTGCAAGGCAAAATTCAGAGACGAATCATCTCCAAATGACATCTTTCCGGGAAATAGGCCAAGGCCAATGTGGAAGCGTCTGGGCAGTCGACCGCGAAGGTGCAGCATCAGCACTAAAACGGGAAGATGGAAGTCCAGCAAGATCGATCCAGAACGATTCAATCATGCATCAAAAATTGGCAGCCAGTGTGAATGAAACACGCAAAATTCCAGGCTCTTCATTCACTCACCTCAATATTTCAGACCATCGAACACTCATACTCGCTTCCGATGCAGAGTGGTGGACTGAGCGCATCATTCGATTCCCGGAAGGCTTTTCACCATGCAATATTCTGGTCACTGAACGGATCCAACCATTTTCACGTCCAGTTCGGGAGAAGCTTATCGATCAGTTCTGTCCGAAAGCCCTCCGAACGCAGGTGAAAAACAATAAGAGCGATGAAGATTGTCTGATCCGTCCATATTTGGGTCGAAGAGGAACCACTTCTTCGAAATTCTTCACACTACGAAATAAAGCCTTACATATCGATCAAATGTCCAAACTCAAGTTGCCAGTAGATGAATATGCGAAAACCATGGCCGATGTTCTGGCTATATGTTACTGGCATGCGAAAATCGATGCGAATGATATGGAATTTGTTCTCGCTCCGGCCGGTTCACATCCTGAGTTTGAGACCTGGGACTCCAAAATTCTTGGAAAGCATACAATGTGGATTTTGGATTTTGACTGCGTGAAAGGCATCAGTATGGATGAAGCGGGAGTTGAGCAAGCTGCTTTGGCATTTTTGAGGAACGATCCGTATTTTCCTAGACCTTGTGGGGAGAAGAAGGAGGATCGGAGGCTTTGGATTGTGTTTAAGGAAAGACTTTTGGAGACGAGTTCTTTGATTCTGGGTGAAAAGAGTGATCTACCTGGAAAGTTTATCAGCAGAGTGGAGGAAATGGCTGAGAAGAAGAGAGAGCGAATGAAAGGCCTGAATGGACATTGGGATGGAATTGCGGTTTGAAATGTTGACCTCAGGTTGCGCCGTCGCTAAATAAATGATTCTGGAAAACATGACATGAGCTTTAATTATGTCGACCCATCAGTTCTTGAGGTTCCTGATGAGCAGGTAGCTCACTCGCTTGCTGCGAAAATGGCAAATTTGCCGTTGTAGCGTCCTGCGCTCCTTTTGCATCCCAGCCGTTCGAAGAAGGCTGATATGCTTTGTATCCTCCGCTCGCCTCAGTATCGTAGGGTGAATGCATGCCCGGAGCTGGCGAGGGTGGGAACGGTTGCTCTTTGCCTCCAACCTCGGCCATGGGCGCTTGCTGATATGGCTGCTGCACGTTCCGCTTGCGTCTTATAAAGTATCCTATGGCCAAGCCTACTAGCAGCGCACCGACCCCAACGCCAACACCTACTCCAATTCCCACCTGAGCACTGCTTGAGAGACCATCTGAGGTTGCTGCTGCTGTTGACGAGGAGGTGGGAGAAGAGGTGGACGTCGTGCTGATATCTGTGGCAGCAGTCACAGATGTAGGTATAGATGTCGCGCTGACTGAAGTTGTCATCGTTGTGGGTGTTGCTTGAGCCGACGAATCGGTTATGTTGAAGTAGTGCGATCCAAATTGAGCCTCGCTTCCATCTTCGTTGAAGATTCCGAGAAAGAAAACTACGCTTCAGTTAGATCCTCTCTATTCACTGGCTAGGATACTAGTCCTTACCATCGCCTTGATCAAGGCTGAATTTCCCACTCAAGTCAACAGTCCAGGTGTAAGACAGCGATGCAGGCTGTTCCTGGATGAGGTACTGGAAGGACGAGTTGTCGTTCTGCCAAAGCACTAGCGACATCGTGGTATAGTTCGTCTGCCATTGAAATCTGATGAGAGATCCGGTCGCGTAGACATTATTCTGGGAGTAGTCGTGAATTGGGCCTCCAGGAGGAGGATTGATGAAATAGTTCTCAGTGTCCTGGCATAATGCTCTAGAAAACAGGAAGGCAAATGCTAGGAACCAGGTAGATATCCCCATCCTGACGGTCGTCGCAAGTCTGTGTCGGAAGGAGGAGAATGCGCGCACGAGCGCGACTGGTCGCACTCCATCTAGATATTGATACTTGCCAACTTATCAGTGAGTACGGATTGGGAAACGCTCTAAGATCTTCGCGTGTGGCTGCGTCGTCTGCCGCAATTGCAGAGCTAAGGACGCCTGAGCGGCTACTGGACGTCGAAGGAGATGAATCTCTAGCCTTTCAGTACAATCTTTCACAAGAGGTTTGATTTATTATCAGATGCGAGGTTGCTTCACAGCTGTGATCGCGAAGTCTTCACCAACGTCAAGCTCGTCCATGTGCGTTTGCAACCTTTCGCAAGAGAGAGTGTTGCTCGCAATATGATGAAGGACCGGTCTGTGTTGCGGCTGAGAAGCCACTCGAATCTCGACGTCGATGGAGTCAGGAGCGAAGGATGCCATAGCGGATTCTAAGGGCTTGGTCGAGGCGTGGGAGCCAAATTTAGGAGCGACGAGTCCAAAGCGGGCCAAGAGGGAAATAAACTTTGGTCCTCGGGACGCGACTGTCGACATACTGGCGGCCTTGTGAACGCGGACGATCCGGTATCATAAAAGTCGATATGTCTTTCACATGATCTGATGCATAATATATACAAACCAAACTTTTCTTCTGGTATCGCTCTACTCCATTCACCCGCTTCTAATAGTGGTATCTTCCCAAGCTCCAAGCAAGCAAAGCACTTTTTGTACGATGGTACTCATCTACAGCGCAACAGTCTCTGGTAGCAATGACTGTGTTGGACAGCCTGGATCAATCAGCATATCATGACTCTCTATTGCGGCGTTACTGTGCCGGTCTTCATACTGTATGGCGCAAGAACTTTCTTGGCATTGCATATCCTCCATGCCAGATTCCTGACATTTCCGTCCGCTTGGACGACTTCTGGTGCGAACTCGATTCCGAACATTTGTTGGACGGCGTAAACGACGCGCTTGGCATACTTGCCTTGTCGTTCCAGTGTTGAGCCAAAGGCATCATCGACACTGCGTGGTGCCACGTCTGGATCGCGATCGAAGCAATTCTGGACAACGGGAAGGAGAGCCGATTCAACTGCATCGCGAACGATGCTGCCAGACTGGTCGTACTGGATGTCGTCCTCGTCGAAGCGGTTGATCTTGATTTCGAAGGGTAGAGAGATGGCCATAACATTGTACTTGCCATCGTGGTGGTAGCGGAATTCGAAGACGCCTTGAGTCCACCAGAGTTTGTCGCCAGAGAACTCGAGCTTTCCGCTCAAGAAGTCCTTGTTCACGCCATCTTTGCGCTGAGCACTGAAAACTTTTTGATCGGCAACAAGAACGCCCTGGCTGGCGCTGGCATAATCATATGCGCCAGGGTTTGTGCCTACCCATCTGCCCTGAGACCCGACCTTGGTGATTTCGCGGGAGGCGTTATCGCCGACCCGGTAGAGACCAATCCAGTCCTTCTTGCTGTGGTTCAGAGGAGCTGTCCATTTGATCTTGATGGGTGCACCATAGTCCACGACAAGACGCTCAAAGCTGTCAGTGCGCTTGAGTGGCTGCTGTCCGATTTCGCTTTCTCGGCCACTATTTGCGTGATCGGCCTTGTTGACAGCGGGGTTGCTGGTATCGATCTCGATCGAGTAGTCCTTGGGATCGTACCCTGCGAGATCTGGCGCCAAACGAGTGACGGTAAGCCTTGCTGGGAACTGCTTGAACATGGTGCTAGAATCTTGGGCGAAGGAGTTGAAGCCAGCCGCCAGCTTCGGGCCGGCTTGATCGAGGAAGTCCTCAAGTGAGTCCAGTGTCTCGTCGATAGCCTTGTTCATGCTGCCTTGCCATTTCCTGAGAGGTTTTGGCAATGATCGGTTCAAGGTCTTGGAGACGCCCGAGTCTTGTCGCAGACCCTGTCTGTACAGCTTCTGCATGTGCGGTTTCTCCACGAACTGAATGAAGAACAGCGTGAGCGTATGCGACAATAATGCCAAGAAGAAAATGGATTTGCTCCAAGTCATGATTGCAGCTCCCCAGACGCCCGCTAAACCAATTGTTCGCTCGGGATTGTTCAAGAATCGGTATATGCCGCCATAGGTGAGTTTCGGTGCCTGATCCTGGAAAAAGAAATCGCCGAAGAACCAGCCGAATTCGCCAAGCGACTCATAGATGCTCGCGATTGTCCAGATCTGCAGCGCAATCATGGCGAAACCAATGACGTGACGCAGGAGTGCCATTCCGTATGACCAGTCCTGTGGGAGACCTGTCGGAGGGGGTCAGCCATGGGATACACACTCTGTCAAGCTATTCTTAACTTACTGTACATTTTCCAGGCTGCGCAGATGAAGCTCGTGAAACACATCGACATGCTGATATGATAGATGCCTTTCCATTGTCGCCAAGCTTCTTCTGTGCTTTCGCCATACTTCACAAAGTGGCGTGTCCACCACTTCTTGTTGGATTGCCGGTCTAGGATGAAGCCGATCCCGATGGAGTACCACAGGCGCCACAAGGTCGCACTTATGACGAAGAAAGTTTGCCAAAGCCATGTTGACGGCGTAAGGAGTGCAACACTGTACATGTAGACCTGCAGAAGAATGACCGAAACATCTGTTACGCGATGGAGGTCCACGTTCTGCAAGCCTATCAAGTTATGAACAGGTGACGGCGAAGTGGCCGACGCGAGTGGAGGCATGCCATTGACATGACCAGCACTGAGAAGTCGGGTCGAGTATTGAGGTCGTTTCGGTGGTGAATCAGGGACTTCTTCGGAGCGCTTGGGTGGAGGAGGCGCATTGTATGTGCGCTCCTGAAAGTCGAACCGCGTCAACCAATGTTCTTCTGACCGAATGTGCTTGATGGAAACTTACAATGTGAGGATTCTCGACAAAGGCAAGGAAGATGAGCTGCGCTGCGTGCGCAATGATGGAGATAAAGAGGACTTTGTAGCTGGCGGCCATCATGGCAATGCCGTAGTACCCGACGTATCCAATGGAGTACATGGGATGAGGTGCAAGCTCAAAGACACCATCAAAGGTCAAATCCTGGTCAATGAGATAGAAGAAGTCACCCCAGTACCAAGCGAAGTCTTTGACAACTCTGTGAGCATCGAGCTTGACCCAGAGATTGAAGAAGATAAGGAGCCAGCCACCAACCCATCTGGCCAATGTCATGGCAAACTTCTCGTTCTCTGGACGTCCGCCACACGCGTAGGCAAAGAGACAGTACGCAGTGAAGTCAGACATGAGGATCAGATCTACAACACGTCGGAACAGGAGCCACGTGTTGTATTCAATGGGCGCCTCGTCAAACTTATAGTCCTTTGGGATCTTAGCTTCCATTTCATTCTTGATGAACTTGTACAGCGTCGGATGAGGATTTTTGCCGCTTTTGGGATCCTCGAATATGTTGGTCTTCTTGGCCCAGGCTACGAGGCGCTTATGGTGGGACTGGTTGTGCAGAAGCCAGCCAATGCCGAAATTGTAACACGTCCGCCAAAGGAGGAACACGATGGCAAAGACTGGCACCCGCAGTGATTTGGGCAGGATCCACATGAGGAAGAATTGGTATGCAAGGGCAACGACAATGGCAATGTCTGATGCATTCTTTGGCTGCGTTGGGTCGAATAGCTGCGATACCATGTCCTCTGTGTGAGGCACAGTGAACACTATACATAAGGTACATCAGCACTGTTGGAGAATTGCGAGATGTCACGATCGCTCGTAGCTGGTTTTCTTGATTCTGCCTGCGGTAGAGTACATGTAGCTTCAAAGCATGCTCGTTCTTGCCGTGTTCAGGCTGAGGCAGGGAGTACTTACCCGTGCCATCTGGAGTTCGTCCATACGTGCGCTTGTCCTCTTCTTTCTTATTCTCTTTCGCCTCTTGGTCGTTCAATGCTCGGACAGCTGCCGAAGCAGTGTCTGCTGAGCCTGCCTGCTGTGGCTCTGCGGGTCGTTGCGAGATGCGCTCGCGGAGGCCACTGGCGTCGATGCCAGCTGGTCCATTCGGTTCGCTCATGTCTTCAACTCTCTCTGTGTCTCGAGTTGAAGTCGAGTTGCTACGGCCGCCCGTGTTGAAGAGAGGTGGCCGCACAGAAGAGTGGGTAGTGTTTGGCTTCTATGTGCACTCCGTTACCGAGATGCCATCATAGCCACTATTGACTTTGAACAGAGCGGGGCGTGATTTGGGCATAGGCGGGTGTGAGAGAAAATTGAGTAGGGACTGAGGACACGCACAAGGCAGTTCAATTGGACAAGACGAGCAAGAGACACTTCGAAGCTGCAACTAACGGCTCACTGGTCTCTTTCGACGTCAAGCAGCCGGCTTTACGCATGTGAAGCTCGGATGCAGATGCATCCTCCTTCCGGAAAGTGAAAGGATTTTCATGACTTTTGTCCCACTCCAACCATCCGCGACAAACGTCCTGACGTCCGCATTCCTAAGATTTACAACTTCCACCATATTCATTGCAATCAATAGTCGAGGCTGTTCAGTAGACGCTGTGATTCTCAGTTTAACTTCTGCGAAAATGTTTTCACCACGAGTCACTGGGTAGAATACCATGGTCAAAAATTCGCGCTTGCAGTGGAGGATCATCTGAGCCATTTGCTTCGCATGGAATCCCAACGAAAACTACTCCACAGTACACCTGGTTCCAAGCATCCAGCTACTTACCTGGGCAATGCTGTCGTGGTTGCGACTCCGGCGATGCAAGTTGTCACTGCATGGGAGCATACCTGGCCAACACTCCTCTGCCCTACCCTGTTCCTACAGTATGACGCTCGCTTGCAAAGGTCATGCACTTTCCGCCGGTATATCTGTCTCTCGGAGCCAACACCGTGGGGAGACTCCTCTAGCGTTCTCTAGCAGAACAACTTTCTCCGCATGGAGGCGTTCAGAGAAGATTCACCGATCTGTCTGATACGTGCCGTATAGAAACTTGCTGCAAACGACTTTCTAATTTTGGGGCGCGCCTCGCGGAGAAATTGGCGCAGAAACCGTACACAGTTCAGCTGTCTTTCGAACCAAAGGCTAGCAGCCAGAGAAACTGCAACATGATTGATGAGTACAACAGACGTGGAGAAACAGCGTGCCCACGTTGCCTGCCATGCCGTCCATTCTCAACAAATGTTATGCAGTGCCGCTACGTCCGACTTCGAGCTGCACTTGTCTGCAGCTTCATCCAAACAACCTGGTGGACATTCTGCACCCCATGCTTGCGTCTGACGCTAACACTCGCATGAAAGGGTTGCTTGACTCGTTGCACAGCTCTGCGGCATCGGCTTTGATCAATTCGACAATCTGGCATTGCCGACCAGCATGGCTGTCGCTCTGAGCTGTAGTTTGCTTGATCTTGGTGTCAAGCAACACGCTGCTCTAATGAAAAAGCACGGCCTGGCTGAAAGGTCATTGCCAAGCCTTGCGATCTGTGACGACATTGCGCGTCTAACAGCCATCACGAGCAGCAGTATCTGATATCAACGAGGACGCATGACCATCCTCAAACACCGCAGACATGTCTCTATAGCAGAGAAGAAATGAGCCAACATGAGGTGAGGTTGTGATAAGGTCAACGCACGAGCCTCCCCACCGCTCCTTGGGCCTTGACTGTAATGGACTAAAACGGTAAAGGTTTCCAGGACATCAACCAGAAGACCACGGCCGATCGACGCGGCCGGCCTTGCTCGCTGCAATCGCCACTGACCAACTACTTGAAGGCTTCGTGTATCTTGGACGATGGAGAAAGTGCTCCTACGATGTCTCTGCCATCGAGGCCATGAATACAGAAGCACAGTATCGATTACTTCCCACCAACTCCTATGCCACAATTTTTTGCTCTTCGATCAGACGAGCTGCTCTACCCATCAGGTATCTCACCCCTTTTGTATATGTACAAACATTGCTGTGAAGCATTTCCCATCTTGTTACAACGCCAATCCGAAAAGCAAAACCCAATTTCCAACCATCCTATGCACGAGGAACCTCAACAAGCGTACTAACCTCACTGCTCGTTGCTCTTGGCCTCTCCACATCAATCATATGAGAAGAATCCTCCTCACCCTTCACAACTTTCCTCGATATCCTTACAAATAAAATACAAATGATAAGTCCAAGTCCTGCCGACGCAGCGGCATAGATGAAAGCGGCTTGATAGCCCCAGATCTCCGAATACGCGGCTTCATCGACCGAGTCCAAAGAATTGAGGGGAGTGGCGCCTGTGCTCTCAGCTTTGAGCGCCACGATCTCAGAGATGGACAGGGAGAATGACATTGCCAGATTGACCAGGATCGAAGAGACAGCGCCAGCGAGACCTTGATGACGAAGTGGTGAGACTGCCGAAAGAAAGATCGTGGAGACTGTGAATGTCAAGTCGATGCCGATTGTCGCGCAGAGCATAGATGGCATGACGAAAGCCCAGTAGTTCATTGGCAAAGGGCAAAGTGCCAGGAGTAGCGGTGCTCCGATCCAGGCCAGAGCTGAGATGAGAAGAAGGATCATGACTGGCACGATGTGAATCATTGAGCCGCCAACGACGCAGAGTATCAGACCTCCGACCGCTGTCGGCGTGTACCATGCTGCGAGAGTGACGCCTTGAATTCCGCCTTCAACCCCAGTCGCGGCATCGCTGCCAAAGAAGCTTGCGGATTCGTATAGCCAGACACCATATGAAGCGTAGAAGCAGAGGCAGGCGAGAGAGAATGCCTTGACGCTTTTGGGTCGGAAGAATTCGAATGGCAATAATGGGCAAGTGGCCAGCCAACCCTCAACCCAAAATGCGGCGCAGAGACATCCCAAGCCTGAGATCAATGGTCCAAGAACCATCGGAAACGTCCATCCAGATCTTTCAGGATCGAATTGATTTGCGTAAGGCTCGACGGCAAGCGCATATGCCACCAAAATCAGACCGCCAGTGATCAGAAAGCTGCCCAGCCAATCCATCTTCAATCCCAACATCTCACGATTTGTTCGATCATGAGGCACAGTCAGGTATGCCGTCACCGCAGTGATGAAAGACAGAATCGCAGCGATCCAGAAGTACCAGCCTGGAGCATTATCTGGCAACGCACCCGCGACCAGGAATCCGGCGAAGAAACCTAGTGGTGCACAACCTGCATACAAGCCAAGTACAAGATTCTTTCGTGGTCCTTCCGTATAGATACTTCCGATCATCGAGAATGTGCTTGGAATGAATGCTGCGATTGCGAGACCTTGCATAGCTCTAGCAACGTCGAGAATCGTGATTCCAGATCCGTCGGTGAAGGATGATGCGAAACCCGCGATGATAGACCAGATGCCTAGCCAGACTACGCCGAACATGAATGGCAAGTAGCCGCCATACATGTCGGAGATACGCGCGAAGACAAGCAATGTGGCGGACAGGATGAGTGAGAGAAGCGATGCGGGCCAGAAAGTACCCATTGATCCTGGGCCTACGTCGATTTGGCCATAGATCTTGAGGATCTTGGGAAGCTCGATTGCGAAGCCTGAGATCATGTATTCTGCGAGGAACTGTGTCATGGCAATGGTGAAGCAGAAACCGACTTCGGAGAATGAATGTCGGAAGCGTGATTTTGGCTGCTGCACCACGTCCTCGTCATCGTCGTCCATAGACGGGGTCGGAGAGTTGCGTGCAGTCTCGAGATCTTCTACTTTCTCATCGATGGTGTGGTCTGCACCTTGGACAACAGTATCGGGCTCGGAACGTATCGTTGGCTCTCGCTCATAGTAATGCTGCTCATCTGAATCGGTGAGGCCGGATTGGATGAGGGATGATGCGCGCTTCCATTCCGCCTTTTCTTCCTTGTACATGATGAGGTTGTCAAGGGATTGCAGTCTCGTGAAGGATGGCTTTGGCTTAGGCCGCATCATTGTCGAGTGCTGGGAGCTACTTCTGCTGATCGAAGGTTGCTGTAGAGGCGGCAATCGCCAAAGATCGTCGTCTGAAGGCGGCGGAGGTGATGAAGAAGCTTGATCTTCTGCGCCTTGTCCGTGACCAAAGAAACTAAAATTGGTTCGAGAGGGAGGGTGGCTTCGCGGTCTGCTTCCAGGTCTTTCAAGCGATGTGTGTGACTGCGAGAAGTCCATATTTGCGGCAGGGGCGATTGACTTCCGCAGACTTCGCGAGAGGCCGCTCTCGAAGCGAAGTGAAGAATGCCGAGCCACACCGCTGCCCGATGCTAAGCGTGAAGCATGTGTTACTGGTCGAATGACGTCTCGATTGTTGTCAAACGCAGGTCGAGGACGATGTAGCCTGTCATACGCCTCGGCATTCACATGCGTTCCAGATGATGAAGCAGTCCAAGGTCGATCGTCTGCACCAGCAACTGCATCGATATCTCTTCGAATGGTGGAGGATCTACTCAATGATGGCGAAGCAGTGGGTGTAGGCCGACGAGGCGGGAAATGGTTTGGCGATGAGAATCGACTTGATCGCTTCGACCTCAGATCTGGAGTCGACTTTGGTTTTCGAGGAGGGAGGAATGGTGGCTCGTTTGGTGGAGAGGCCATATTGATCGTCTTCCCTGAGTCCAGCTCTCTCCTGTAGGGTGACAAACGCACACAAAGTACAGTTCACGCAAGCAGATGCAACGAGGCGGAGCAAGATCTTATAGATCTGGTTCCTGGCCCAACGTCCAGGTCCTGTCAAAAAGCAAAAATTGGAAACAGTGGGCTCCACCAGACCCAGATGACGTCCCAGGAACACGTTTGACCTGCGTGCCTGCGTGCCGATGTGAAAGTTGACTTATGCGTGTGTTTGCTGGTATGCAGGAAGCCGCACACAAAATGTCGACAGGGATTATTTCCAGGCAAGGGAATCGCGCGCAGTGGTGGAGGAGGTAAGGGACAAACTATCACTCTCGTCCCGTACCAAGTGAATGGAAACGACAGAGTGGATATGCATTTCTGCTATGACCAACTGTCAAGCAGACCCAAATGGTGACAACATGAAGCACGGCGTGCTGAAAGCCAGACCCACCTATTTTGAGCAGTGCAGCCGCTGCTGTCACGAGGCATTTCATGTTACAGATGGCTCTCGTTTGTACTCAACACCCTCCAGCGTAGTGATCAAGCGGAAACATGCTGAGTGCCGTATGCGTTTGAGGTTCTGCCAAGTGGCAGACGCAGTACACATGATCGACATGGCTGGCACTGCTGGAGGCCTAAACGGCTGGACGTCGCTCGTTTCAGTTTCAATCGTAAATGCGCATGGCTGCATTGAGCCGCTCTGAACCAGGCGTTAGGGATAGAGACATGGGGTATTCAGTCTAGTCGGTGTCAGCTCTGGTACGGGCACATCGGGACACTACACTTCTCGATCGGGCCGCGACTTCCATCAGATCAGTTACATGGAAATAGCCAGGTCCTCGGCTCCTTGAGAAAGATACATCGTAAAGTGAATTGTTCTTCGTATCGCATCATGTTTGATCGCTGGGAGGCGCCGCCCTTCGGACCTTGTCTCACGCTCTGACTTGTCTTATTGTCCGCACAGAGTGACAGACAGCGCTGTGAGAAGTCGTGCAACCGCTACGTGACGTGCTTGTTCGGATGCGATGCCGTTAAGGGTAAGTTGCAGACATCCGGATTGGCTTGACCAGGGCCCTTGTCAACCGAATCTGCATCGGGCCTCGCCAGCTCGCCAGCGTGACACGGGGAGAGGGGCCCGCCAGCACGCATCGAAACTCCTGCAACCTAGAATCCTTCATCGAGACGAGATCCCGGGCATCGGTTCTGAGGCGGGGGAAAGAATAGTATACTTCAAGCGCGCGATGCCCACGCGGATGGTGGGAAGAAAAGGAGGAGTGGAGAGGTGAAGTCAAGACCAGAAAGTGAGGCTGAAAGCAACCATCCAACCACGGCCCGATGGCGTGGTGCCGAACTCCTCCGGCAATGGCACTTGTAACAATTACAGATCTGACGCTTTGGTTGTTTGGTGCCGAGGTGTCTACACGAAGGTGGTATGTATCTATTCAAATGACTTCCATCTCAAAATTTGTTACTCTTCCGTCGTGTGCGTCTCCACCTCCTTGCGTCCATCGCATCGCTCATCCTCAGGAATTGTCTTCCTGCCTACCGGAGCGGGTCCAACACTGGTGCCTCGCTTGGTCACAGATGAAGCCACTGGTGTGGCCAGGTGGCTGTCATTGTCAAGCTGAATAGCATTCTCAGAGTAACACCGCTTGTGAGAACTCTTCTTTGCATTTTCCGTCGATGCGCCCAGCTTGGCAGGTGATAGAATCACCAAATCCGGCACTTGGTCCCTTTCTGTTGTTCCAGAAGTAGTCGAAGATGTGGGCGAATGAAGTTCATGGCTGTCGCCACCTCTGAACACAAACTCAGGAGCAAGAGGAGACATCAGCTCGTGGGCGTACACATGGCCTCGTGCGTCAGTGGCAGATGGATCTTCATTTGGTCCGATTCCAACTCCGTGCAGCAATGCATGTGGCTCGTAGAAGCCACTATCGGCGGAAGATCCGGTTGCATAGGGCGAACTCAGTCTTTTCTCACGCTGTGGTTCCGACAGCATGGACAAGTCCCAGTACTGCGGTCTGCCTTCAGCAGAAGAAGAAGCACCGCCAAAGCTAGGTCTGTGCTGGAATCCTGGCACAGCGGTATACGGAGAGAAGGCGATCGGGCTGAATGGCGTGAACAGAAATGGAGATGGTGGAAGTTGCTGGGATGAAAGATCCGTCGTCGCTGAACCCCAAGGAGTCATCGGAGAGTTATAGGTTGCGCCGCCATGTTCGAAGGATGCAATCAGATCGTTACATTGTCTCAGCATGTCATGAAGTCTCGCTTGCTGAAATTCCATCACCGCGATGTTGCGCTTGGTCAAGACACGAGAGTATTGCCACTTCTTTCTCTCCTCCCTAGACAGATGTCGATCTTGTCTTTCGGAAAGCACTCGCTCGACCTTAGACAATTTCTTGTACTGCTTACTGAGTTTCTGGTGAGTCTGGCCGAGCTCTGCGGTGTAATTCTGGTGTTGGCCATAAAGTAGTGCGAGCATGTCAGGCCGAACTGGCGCTGAGAAAGACATCTTGTACGATTGTTCTCCTCCGAACTGCTCAGGATGGGTGGTGATTGGGACGAGTTCTTGAGCGCAAGAGGCCGGCTCGGGCGCAGAGGCTATACACAAGCTGCAAGCTGATGTTCAATGATAAATCGATGCCTCTAATGTACGTTAGACTTGAGAGAAGTCCGTTCTGAGCCGCCTCTTGCGCTTGAAGAAGCTTTCAAGGCAATCAAATGAGATGCTATTTCTTGCGCCTACTTGCCGTGGTGGCTGCATGTGGTCAAAGAATTTCTTTGATCTTCGGGAATTGCCACGCTGGAAGCTATCATGCCCTGAATGCAACAAAGACAAAGCCGTGCCATGTGCCGACCTGCTTGAAGCACACCTGTATCTATGGTTGGGTCAGAAATGCTGCTGAATGTCGGCTACTGGTGCTTTCGCGACTGCGTTGATACTGTGAGCGAAAAGTCAGTACCAATCTTCTGACAGGTCACTCAGCTTCAAAGACGTGCAAATGATCGTAAAAGACATCTGATACCATCATCAGAGACCCGCTTCGAGTGAGATAGATGAACAAAGAGACTGGGTCTGTGCATCTTCCTGATCGGACCCGACTAACCTACACTTGAAACGCTCATGCCGCGCGGCTGGGCTTCCAGATCTGAAAATTGATAGATGCTGGGACATCCTTCGCGATCGGGAAACGCGACCCGGCGATGCATACCTTGACAGATGAAGGCTGATGGAGCGTTCGTTGTCTGATTTGCAGCGAGGATGTCGTCTACGAGGCCGTTGCAATGGCAACGCCTTATACCGAAGCGATGGCACCGGAAATGGGCACATGTGCTCTCATTCCAAAGAGGCAATCGTAGGAGGATGATCAAAGGCCTTGATCCGACCCAGAGAGATATAGATGCTGAAGGGTACTAGCAGCGTCATATATTGAAGCCACCGTGCTCGGCAGCATCTAGAAGCCTCCAAAGGCCCGCTTCTCTCGCTGCCTTGGTAACGCTGTCCAGCTCGTCATCCGACACAGCTCGATTGATGTCCGCGTATCGCACTTGCTGCTTCTCTTTCTCGCCTGCGGGCACGTCGCCTGGCTCGACCGTACCACTTGCGACGTCTTTGGCGCGTCCGCTTGTCGTTCTTCTGCTCTTGCCAACATGCGCCCGTGGATGATACTGCTCCATGATATGCACATACAGGTCTTTGCTGACATTATCGGCCAGCCAGCGCACGATATGCTTGCCCTCCTCTTCCTTGCCTGGCATGACCAAATGCCGAAGCAACACGCCCGACTTCGCGATGCCGTCAGCCGTAAAGCTGAGATCGCCAACCTGGTCATGCATAGCCTTAATAGACTCCATCGCCACTTCCGCATAGTTGTCGGCCTTCAGGAGTCGTTTCGAGGTGGCAGGTTCCCATACTTTGAAGTCGGCAAGGTAGATATCGACGAGGCCGTCCATCAGCTTGATGGAATCGAGCGAATCGAAGGAGGATGTATTGTATATGATCGGAATTCGCAGGCCGAGCTGCTTTGCGTGCAGAATACTCAAGGCGACCTGCGGCACGACATGCTCGGGCGTGACCAGATTGATGTTGTGCACGGTGCCGACTTGCTGCAACTTCAGATACCATTCGCCCAGCTCTTCTGGACTCAGGTCGAAACCGTTCTTGGTATGTGCTATATCATGATTCTGGCAGAACACGCAGCGAAGATTGCAGCCCGAGAAGAACACGCTACCACTGCCATTATGACCTTGCACGCACGGCTCTTCACCAAAATGCGGTGCTATCGTATTCACCGTGACATCTGCTCCGATGAGACAGGTCCCGCGCTTCTGAAAGCGATTGACGCCGCACAGTCGTGGGCATAGATTACAATTGCTTAGGTGGGCGTACGCTGCCGAGCGCTTCTTTGCCTCTTGCTGCGCAGTGAGGAGCTGGTATCGCGGAATGTACTCGTCTAGTAGGTATGGAGGCGACAGGAAGCTTCGCTGTCGCCTTTGACTGTTCCAGCTACATCTGATAGAAGGTTTGAGTACCCGTAGAGTCGCCCGCGACAACATGGTCTGCCATTGAGAGAGTGTGAGCGTGATAATAATGTTGTTTGGCAAGCAGGGATCTCGCGAAAGTGGCGATGGCGGGACCAATTCCAGACCTCGTGATGACCAATCTGATATCATCTCTTGCATCCACTTTCACTTCACCTTTCTCTGCATCTACAACACAAATCACAGACATTACCATCGCGATATCTCGGTGCTGTATATTTCTCCCAGTTCGGAGATCGCGCTGAGTTCAATCGTATTGAAGTCCACCTCCAACTCTGGCCGCGTTGAAGAAATCCGTGGAGTGAAAGGGGAATCTACCGCCTCCGGTAAAGGAATCAGGACTTTTGCTCGCAGTCTGAAGGGCTGTTCGTGGCCTGAGATCGGTCTGAAATCGGTATGGCGCCGTCACTGGAGGAGCCAATTCAACCTGTGGACGATGCCCTAGATGCAGCAACAAAGGCGAAGCCGTCATTAGTCGCACCTGAGCCTGAGCATTGTCCTGGCCCGGAAGGCGAGACTGCTGGAAAAGCTGATGCCTGCGTCGGCTGTCCGAATCAGCAGATATGTGCTTCTCAGACGCCAAAAGGACCTGACCCAGACATCCCCATAATCACCCAACGGCTGGCAGATGTAAGGCACAAGATTTTGGTCTTGTCGGGCAAGGGAGGTGTTGGCAAGAGCACATTCACGACTATGCTTGCGCATGCCTTCGCCTCAAATCCCGACAGCCTGGTCGGTATCATGGACACTGACATATGCGGGCCCTCAATACCAAAAATGATGGGCGTGGAAAGCGAAACTATACACGTGACAAATACAGGTTGGGAACCGGTCTGGGTGAGCGACAACCTTGGAGTTATGAGCGTGCAATTCATGCTTCCCAACCGAGACGATGCGCTTATCTGGAGAGGTAACAAGAAGACCGGACTCATCAAGCAGTTTTTGAAGGATGTTGAGTGGGGACAAATGGACTATCTCGTCGTGGACACACCGCCAGGAACGACCGACGAACACATCAGCGTGAATAGCTTACTGAAAGAGTCAGGTATAGATGGAGCTGTCTTGGTCACGACTCCTCAAGAAGTCAGCTTACTGGACGTCCGAAAGGAGATCGACTTCTGCAAAAAAGCTGGAATCAAGATCATTGGACTCGTCGAGAACATGAGCGGATTTGTATGTCCGAAGTGCACCCATCAGTCCGAGATCTTCAGAGCAACGACAGGCGGAGGGAGACGACTAGCGAAGGAAACGAGCATACCTTTCTTGGGCTCAGTGCCGCTGGATCCTAGGATAGGCATGGCTTGTGACTACGGCGAAAGCTTCTTTGACAATTTTGGCGACTCACCTGCTTGCACTGCTCTCAAGGGAGTGGTCAGAAGAGTTGCCGAAATTGTCGGAGAGAACCCTGATGACGTCTTGGCAGGTGAGTGAGCTGGCTTGCATGATATGGACGATCTCGCAATGAGACCAGGGGAGGGTTCCCAGAATTACGTCTTGACGCTCGCAACGGACTGGTAAAGCGACTCAGCCAGTACCGAGTCTACGCTGCAATGACAAGTCTCGATCAAAGTATTTCATCCTTGGCTCCGGGTTCGATCAAGAGCTCATAGCTGCTCTGATGATTTTTCATCGTGGTTAATCTGCCACAAGCCCCACGAATCCAAGCCAATACGTCGCCACAAGACGTTACTGAGGGATGCGCCGATTGCGACAAGCACCACTCCAACGACCTCGGGATCTAAAGAGCAGCCGACAGTGGCCTGGCTGTTCGATCATAACAGCACTGAGCAGAGAAGCTCTTCTGCGCGATAAAAAAAGAGGCTCTACTGGATTACACGCCCCTAAAGCGACGAGAGAAGCAAATCACACACCTGCTCAACGAGTCATGCGAATTTTGCACGACACAGCACCGGGTCTTGCCATGCATCTAAAGCCTGAGTCCGAAGAACGGTGACTCCATGCTGCTTCAACCCAAGCTCCATGGGACGGCATGAGAAGATTCACGTACTTCTATCACACTCTATGAAGTTGCGATCTAAATGACAAGATGCCAGCGCGCAAGGATAGCCGGAGGACCGACTGTCGAAATATCACGAGGCCATGCAGCGGTTGATGCGACGCCTTGGCAGGACTAGGTTCGATCGTAGGTACTTCCTCATCAGCACGACGTGATTATCTCCCGCCAAGCCCATATCACAGCGTGTCGAGTTCTTAGGCTCTATTCTCATCATCATCTACTTCCTTTGTTCAGCTCCCAATTCGTCATGAAAAGCGCTGTTCTGGCCACTATCAACCTGCTATTCCTTTGTATCTGATCACACGCGAATCTCACAAAGCTTTCAGAAGAAAGAGAACGCCTTTATCGCGAAAAGACAATAGCGATATCACTTGGACTCGATGTGCTCTTCTCTGTGAGTGTTTCCGTTTTCATTTGCATACAACAAAAGAAATACACGCCCACATTCGCTACCAAATCCGCACGTCTCTCACTACTGCAACAAAATCACGACTGGCGCTGCTTCAGATAGCAGTCACAGTGCCCATCAACCTTTTGTACAGATCCGATTCCATACCAAATCGTTTGCAATCTCTTCGAAATGTACAGCAACTTCGCAGCTGCCATTGCGCTGTGCGCTCTGGCTTTCCTGGCACCGACCAATGCCAACCCATACAAACGAGCAACGGCCACTCCGATTATGAATGGTGTGAACTTTCCCGATCCAGCGATCATCAAAACACCCACGGGCTGGCACATGTTCTCCACGAACGCCAAAGTCGACGGCAAGATGATCCACATCCAAAGAGCAGTGACCACAGATTGGAAGACATTCACCTTCAGGAAGGGCGTCGATGCTCTCCCTAAACTGCCCGCCTGGGTCGACGGAGTACCACGTGTCTGGGCACCAGACGTAGTTCAGCTCCACGACGGCTCGTACGTAATGTATTACACAGCCGCGTACAAAAAGATGCCTCACCTCCATTGCCTCTCCTACGCCACCGCAAAGAAAATCACCGACCCTTTCGTCGACAACTCCAAAGAGCCCTGGATCTGTCCCACCAAGCAAGGCGGCGCAATCGACATCGCGGGCTTCACGGACGAGAAAAACGGGGGTAAACGTTGGGTAGTCTACAAAATCGATGGCAACGCTATTGGCCACGGAGGTGCTTGCGGTAATACTGTGAAACCCATCGTCCCAACCCCAATCCTTCTCCAGCAAGTCGGTCAAGATGGCCGCACCCTCATCGGTTCTCCGAAACAGATCCTCACGAACATCGCGTCTGATGGACCTTACGTCGAAGCTCCAGTCTTGACGTTCATGAACGGGAAATATGTCCTTTTCTTCTCCTCACAGTGCTATCAAACCGATGGTTACGACGTCCAATACGCCATCGCAGATAAAATCACCGGTCCATATACACGCAAAGGACGACTTTTCGGTACGGGGATGATGGGCATGAAAGCTCCTGGTGGTCTTGATATTGCGATTAATGGCAATAAGGCTGTGTGGCATGGGTATGTCTATCTTCCGAAGAATGAGGCGGAGGATTCATCGCAGAAAGAGGAGGAGAAATGTAAGAACTTTGAACGTAAAGCTGACTGTGATCTTCGCAGAAACTATCAGAAAGTTCGAGCTGCGTATGTTGCTACGTTGACTTTGAAGAATGGTAAGGTTACTGCGAAGTTTGAGTAAGGATGCTGGAAGCTGATATCTGCTGGCAGGTGTTATTGAAGCTGAAAATGTCCATTGACTGGGAAAGAGATGGGGAGGATAATTGATTTTGACTTTAGTGCTGCGTTCTAGCGAGATACCCACGATCGTTGGAGAAATGAATAGTGTTGATATCTGTTTACTCACGGAAGGTGTAATTGTACTTTCCATATCGAACTCTTCGAGAGCTCATTCTTCTATGAGACTGTTACTCTCACATAAAGCTAAGCAGATGAACACTGGACCCTGCGGTGTGTCATGCACGCCGACTTCACCTCACCATCATCATCTCGATGCAGAATATTCTGCCGTCCTGTCCCCAGCATTGTTTTTTCACCACCCCATCATTGGTCACAAACAGACCAGCACGTTTCCAAGATCAAGCGATAACCTCAGTAGTGCACGAGCTCTTTAGCTCGAGAGGACTAGATCCGGTACTGTTCGAGCCATAAGCTTGAGGGCGTGCAGTGGTAGCCGACTCATCCCCAAATCCAATGCCCAAAGCCTGCGGTGTTCCGTGCTCGCCTTCATCCGTATGATCGGGTTTGGTGATCCAGTGAAGGACACTGCAGCCGATCAGGGCATCAATCTTGCACGTCAGGCAACATAACCACGCCGGTTCTCCGTTGAACATCGTCAGCGAGACCTTCACGGTCAACACTGAGAGCATGGCTATTCCTGTGCCAATGCATGTCCGAACGACGAGTCTCTTCAGAGGCAGAAGCAATCCTTGACCACCGAAGTGTACCATCAACAATGGTGCGAGGAAACGCAAAGTGAGATATAGCTACGTTCGGGTCAGTGACGCCGCGAGCTTGAAGACAGTAAAGAAACTCACATATGCCAAGACTTCTACTAACGTCAAGGCCAAAAGTGCGAACATTTTCAGTCCAATGATGCAGACTTGCCCTTCTGTTCTGTAGGCTAGGCGGCTGTCGACTCAATCAGCGATGGATGAGGTAGCCATATGATGCTTGAAATGCTTACTTCTTCATGGCAATGCCGGCCACGACGGCATAAGGAACAACAATGCAAATTGAACTCAACACATATTCTGGTGTCTTATACCGAGGTCTGGTCGGCCAAGAAATAATGTATGCTCGCTCGATGAGAAAGAGGAAGCCTGCTGACTTGCACAGGATATATAATGTCAGACCTGGTTCGTTGTCAGAGAGGCTGCCTCTCATGTGATGTACCAAGCCTGATACTTACAAGTGATGATTGTTGCATCGCAGAGTCCGAGACTGTGATCTGCTCGAATATGTATGATGACAGTCAAGATGAATATGAACATAAAAGAAGTAAGGTAAGTCTATGTCGCCATCAGCACGGGGTCCTGCATAGATTTCTATCATCTACTCACGAGAAGGAGAGTCACAGAGGCAATCGTCGCACCTCGTTGCCTCGCACTTCGCAGTCGGTCGAAGAAGAAAACTGCTATGATCGGCAGCGATAGCAGTGCCACCACCAACGAGCTTATCTCGCCAGGAAGCTGAAACTTCTGCTTGACAGCATTGCTGTCGCTCACAACGGCTCGTGTGAGGACGACCATTATATTAGTCGGACAGGCTGTTGTGGACCAGGTATCTCGGTGGCGGAGTTCCACTCATTGATGCAGCCAGTTTCGATGGAAGGTAGCTACATCTCTTCGTTAAAGCTATAACGTGAGTATTACCAGTTCGACGAGCTGCTGTAGGTTTAAGGTCGGATAGTATACACCCATTTGGTACTCAATCACATTTCTGCCGGCGTCTAACCGTGCGAAGCTATACAGCGGGGCGACGGATACGGTGAAGAGAACAGGCAAGAGTGCTGTCCATTTGGCGGGAACAGCATCCGTGCTTTGAAGGTGCGAGGATCAGGTTGTGGTGATCCTGGTCCATTTGAGGTACAAATGAAAGATGCTTGCCTTGTCAGCTTCGGCGGGCAACAGCATCGACGCCCCGAACCTGGCCAAAACGACTGTGCGGACTTCCTAACACGCTAAAGATAAAAACGTGATTCTTGGCATTAGGAGGAACGGTCGGAACCTCTGCTTTAAAATTGGTAGGGATACGCTAGTAATAAGAGCGCTAATCTACCCCCTATCTCTACTAAGGGGGTATAGGGTTTAGCTTAGTTACGATATACCCCTTTAGCTTATTATATAATATCTAACTAGATAAATAATAAGCTATTAATTTTATTAAAAACTAAATAAATCTAACCTAATTAGATTAT
>AWYD02001604.1:0-21739 GCA_000504365.2 Pseudocercospora pini-densiflorae CBS 125139
ACAGGTGTTGAAATCTCTGCGAATGCCAAGAATCATGTGATCTCGGCTATGTGCAACAGTTGCGACACTCGCCGTCTGCTCCTTCAACCGTTGTTGCCCAGCGGACTCCTCAAACAACGGCAGAAGCGATGAGGCCACGCCAGCTCCAAGGTGGCTTTCTCGCCTGTCGCAAATCACGATCAGCCCGACGTCTTATAGGCAGTTGCTCGCACCTGTGCCCTCGCTTCGAGGTCTGCACAAGCAGGGCATTTTGAGGTTACGGCAGCAGCTCGCATACGGATAGCAGCAGCTTGTATAGTTGCAGATTGGTGCAGTGTTGCATTGGATCGCCACGTAGTACTCCCATACACGAGCCGCATCGCAGCTCGCTAAACATCTGGGCAGCGAGAGCACCGGTGACTGCACAGCTGCGGTTGGAGTCATGTATGGAAGTCAGCCTATCGTAACAATCCCTGAAATTCCTGGTCGGGAAGCAAGGTGATCCTGGCGAAGAGCCTTCGGAGCTGTGAGCTTGGCCTCTGGCGCGCAACAGCGCAGAACGCCTCCAGCCAAGCAGAAAGGACGCCGAACGGCTGCTCCTCAACCGTCGCGGCGCGGCGTGCATCGCGAATTGCGCCTGTGCTTGGTGTTCCTGTGCCTGCGCCCGTTCTCTCTCACAATGCTCTGCCATCAGCGTTCACTATCATCATCGTGCACAGCTGTTCGACGCAGGCACACGCACGCCTGTCGTGCCATACCGGCGCTTTGAAACCCACGATCTCGAGCACAGTCACTCTTTCCTGCTGCTCTGCTCTGTTGCTGCTTCCCAAACACCTGGATTCGGATCGCGCCCCACCTCCGCAATGGGCACCTCCTTCCTCGCGCGGTGGCTTCTCCTGCCCAGTTCGCTGCTGTCGTACCTGGTACAGGTGAATGGACTCCACATTGAGGCCCGGGACGACAACAGCACTTCCATCCCAGCGCCCATATCCATAAACCCAGACCAGAATTGGGACGGTATTGATGGCCCCTGGAATTCCTTCACATTGCGCGTCGGCACTCCTGAGCAGACTGTGCGCACATTCGTGTCATTCGCTTCATATCAGACCTGGGTGGTATTGCCGGAAGGTTGTCAGGCGGCGGCGTCGGAAAGTGCATGCGCGGAGTCGCGAGGGAGGGTGTTCTACAGGAACGAATCGTCAACATGGGATGAGCAGGGTATCTACGATTTGTGGATAGAGAAGAATCTCGACTACAATGGAAATGCCATATACGGCTATGATACAGTAGGACTTGGTGGCGTAGGCGAAGGTGGCCCAACATTGAAGAACACCACCGTGGGAGGTTTGGCTGTGGAAGACTTCTACCTTGGAGTGCTCGGTGTCAACCCCAAACCAACAAACTTCACCACGTTCAACGATGGCTCGCCAAGCTACATGACCCTGCTCAAGGAACAGAACTATATCCCCAGTCTCTCTTTTGGATACACCGCGGGAGCCCAATATCGATTCACTGGTGTTCTTGCCTCGCTGACTTTGGGAGGCTACGACAGCAATCGCTTTATTGACAACAATGTGACCTTCCTTTTCGCTGCCGATAATGAGCGCGACATCGTTGTGGCAATACAGGACGTTACGACGCCTTCGCAGATCTCTTCAAATCCGACAGCTACCAAGTTGCTACCCGCGCCAGTCTACGCATACATCGACAGTACTGTACCTGGAATCTGGCTTCCCTTGGAAGCGTGCAGAGCATTCGAGCTGGAATTTGGCCTTGTATTTGACAACGACACGCAGCTTTACCTTGTTAGTGATACCTTACACAACTCTCTTCTGGATCGCGATGCCAATGTCACATTCACGCTCGCGCAGGGTTTCACTGGTGGCCCAACAGTACAGATCACTCTGCCATATGCAGCATTCGACCTGACGGCAAAGGCTCCATTCCAAGGACCGGACTCGTCCAGTGCCGTTTCGAATGATACTAATTACTTTCCACTTTTCCGGGCTCAAAACGACACCCAATACACTCTGGGGCGGGCGTTCATGCAAGAAGCATACATTTCTGTTGACTGGGAGTCTGCAGTCTTCAACGTCTCCCAAGTCGCATGGACCGAGAACGCCGAGAAACAGCTGGTTCCGATCATTCCAAGCTCTGAAGGCACCGGCGCAGGATCTGGGGGCTCTGGAGACGGCGACAAGTCCAGCAGTCTGATGCCCGGCGCCATTGCCGGCATAGCTGTAGGTGCAGCTGCCGTGCTCGCGCTTCTCGGAATCCTCCTCATGTTCTACTTCCGAAAGAAGAAGCTAGCTGCAGTTAAGCGGATTGAGAGTGAAAAGCTATCGGATGACGCGTCAACATCCGCAGCTGCAACGGTGCTCAGCGGGAATCGGAACAGTGCTTATCACAAAGCGGAACTCGAAGGATCGTCTACACCCTCTGGGCCTTTCAGTGACCGCCACAGATTGGCCTCTGCAAATGGCTCGATCAGTGACGACACACCTCGCTCGAATACTGTGCCTTCTAGTCCTGGATATTTCATGACGACTGCCGGTGCATCAACGCCTTCGTCGCCATCTGCAGCTGAAGGAACTCATTCGAGCACACAAAGCGGCAGTTTCCTCATGTCGCCATTATCCGCGACTGCTAGCGAGGCTGATAGTAGGGAACGGAAAGTGTATGAAATGCCTGGTGATATGCCTGCTATTCGCGAGAAGGACGGTAGGGCGCTGAGCGAAAAGGAGGCGATTCAACGTCGTGAGCAAATGTACAACGGAGTCGTCTCAACAACGCCAACGTCGTCAGAGCATCCTCGAGAAGGACTTCGCGAACCCAGACGTGTCAATCCGGAAGAGATCGTCGAGACCAGCATTAATCCGGAACCTCGAGACACGACACTTCATCGAAGATTTTCTTTTGAGAACCAACCTGGCAGCACAGAGGAGCTCTACGACTAATTTTGTTTTCATCTTGTTGATTTTACCGGAAGCGCGGCGTTGGTGGACATGGCAGGAATTGGACGACAGCACAGAGCAGCGTCTTCATCTCGGAATAGCGACAGCGACAGACTAATTGTCAGAATCACATAGTTACGACATATCAAGACCAAATACAGCCTAATTTGGCAATATGCCAAGACTTGAAGCAAGCATCACATAACCTCATCTCAATGTCCACCAAGGTGGAAACCACTTCTCATGTCATCATTCTTTAGACAACAGTGGAGCAAATGACACCAGAGCACGCGATCAAAAGAAGAATCGAAAGAAATTCGGTACCTGCATTCGATGATCATCGCAAAAAAGCCCCGAACCTTCGACAGAGTGACACTCATTGACGTCAGTGGAAACATGTGCATATTAGAGCTCCAGACCTCAGTACAAATCTTCCGTTTAACAAATCCTCCTACAAAGAACCAAATCAGCGATACCAACCCCAAGCACAGCAACAATGTCATCCTCCTACGAAGGCCAAGACCCAATCGATATCGCCAAAGCCGCAGAGCGAGATCTAAACTCCCAAGCAGCAAAAGGCAATCTCCGCAACACCTCAGATTCCGCAAACGAATCCGGAGTCGATGAATCCGTAACTTCTAAGTTCCCAGGCGCAGAAGTGAAAATTGGTTCCGATGGACGAGAAATTCCTGTTAGTGAGGGTGGAGAGATTTTGAAGGAGACTGGACAGTAAGTAATCCACTCCAATCGGCATGGGATACAGACCTCTCTCGGTGATGGAGGTTCGCTTTCGCTCACTGATGCTGACTCGCTTCGCTCACCAGGCCAACCAAGGCTTCCGATTTTGAAGGCGTAGGTGGACCAGAGGACAAAGCACGAATTGCTGCTGAGACGAGAGGTGGGGATAATGACATTCGAGAGAATATTCGACAGGCTGGGGATACGATTCGCCCTGGTGGAGGAGACTCTAACAGTGCGAGGGGAGGAACTGGACATGGCACTGCGTGAATGAAACATGAGGAAAGAGGATTGATGAATGGATGATACTAAAACCGTATAGCATTTACAGCGCCTGAGAGCGCAGATCCATGAAACAGGATCTAAGTCGGAATCATGAACGCCGGTCTATGATTTCTATGATACAACTCCATCCTACTACCTTGCCGTTTCCCATCATGCAATGCGTAATACTTACCCAAGAACGCCCGGCATTCTAATACAAGTTCCCAAAGCTTCTAATAAAAGCTATTCCTATCCCGATGACTCCTTACAGGTACATAAGCAGCAGGCGAAGAACGTTGCCTGCCGCTACCAATATCGATACTTGAGATTTCTCGACTCAATGCGTCCTCATTATATCCTCCAGGCGAGTGCGAAAGAGGGACCTTGGGTGGGATGCTGGGTGGTCCGTATCCACCAGGGCTCGTCTCACCAAACCCTCGAGAGTATTGCTGCCGCTGCTCATACGGGTTTGGAACTGGATTAAAGTTCTCGTGGGTCCGTAAGGGCTCCATAGCTGGACCTGGGCTTCTAGAAGGTGACTTCTTGAAGAGCTTATTCCTGGTGGGTTGTGGTTCCGGCGTCGGCAAGGGCGAAGACTTGTTTCGGAAATTGACGACGGTGTCTTTCGACAGGTGTCGTGGTCCGAAGTCTCGATCACGACCAGTGCCATACGTCTTAGTCGGTGTCTTCTTCTCGGGTTCTGGCGCCCATGAGTCGACAGGGAGATGGTCAGACGGGTCAATTTCTTGCCCGTGCCAACCGACGATGGGTCCTTTTGGTGCTGCACTGGCTTCAGCGCCCGGTCCCTTCGGGTTGTGCACATCAAAACTGTCTGGCGAGAAAGGAGTGCCAGAGCCTTCCGACATGGACGGCCTGGGTGACACAGACTTTCGAAGTGGTGGGTTTCGGCTAACCACCGTCGCTCGGACTCTTTCCGGTTGTGGTGCGGGCTGTGATGTCGACAGAGGACTATCAGAAGACGATTCGAAAGCGCGGACCGGGAATTGTATGCTATACGAGTTCCTCGGTGGTGCCGAAGATGGCGCTGACTGAGGCTGAGGTTGAGGTGACACAGCTCGTGGTTTAATGAGTGGTACAGCATCCCGGTTGCGATAGTCGGCCTGATATGGGGGCTGTCGATCCGGTGTCTGATACGGCGTGGGCTCCGGCCGGTAAGGATTAGGACTTCTCGCTCTCTGAATCTCTTGAGAAAGTGGATGTGGTTGCCTTGAAGGCGTATATTCAGCAACACTGTTGCGACCAGCGACCGGTCTGCCGTATGGTGAAGTCCTGGCATACGGAGACGGACCTTGGCTACCTGGAGACGACAAATTTGGTGTCGAATGATGGCTCGCTTGGTAGGGCGACTGGCTATAGTCGTCCATCGACTGTCCTCTCCTCGGATGTCCTTGGCTTGGAGGCGTCTGCTGAGGAGCGTAGCCACGCTCTATGCTTTGCAAAGGCGACGAATTTGGCACGTACTGCTGTCTCGCGGATGCAGGCGTGGCCGCATATCTTGGCTGCTGATACATCTGGTGGTGATGTGGTGATGTCTGGTGCGACTGAGGTACAGCCGGCGAGCTGTGACTGTGCATAGGCGGTGGGGGAGGGGGAGAACTGTCCAGCTCTTCTTCAACGTACGCCTGCTTGTCGGAGTATGCACCGCCATACTCGTCTTCCCAGCCAGGTGGCACATCGTTCCTTCTTTGCCGAGTATGCTGGTATTGGTAGTCCAGATCGGGAATCGGTTCTGGGAAGTGCGTCGAGAGCTGGTAGTCGTTCTCGTAGGTCTCAGGGTCGTGAGCCTGCGGAATCACAGGAGCCGAGTGCGAATGTGGAATGCCAATGTGGCTCATCGGTCTAGGTTGCAGCTGTGGTTGCGTCTGATGTCTAGGAGGCGTAAACATCTGCTGTGGGCGTGATGGCTGGGTCGATGATGCTCTCTGCGCCCTACTTGGTCCAAGTTGAGGTAAGAAGTCGGGTGTTTGAACAGGCGCATGCGGATCGTACTCTTGTGGATCAGGATGTTGGTCGTATTCGCCATGGTATTGATCCTGAGGTGTACCATACTGAGCCGACGGGGCTGGAGAGCTGGCTTGCGAGGCGACTGGTGTCTGCCCAAACAACGTCGATTCAGACGCGGGATAATTGTATGTCTTCGGGCCAGTCGACGTCGCTCGTGGCAGAGTCTGGTAGTCTCGCGGACCATGCTTCGCTCTCCCTGGATTTGGTCGCTCTGGAATCACGACGTCTTTCGTCGCCGGAGCGTTCGGGTTCACAGGCAATGGCCTCCTCTTCACCTTTGGCTGTAGCGTGCCATACTGCTGCTTCAGCTCGTCTGCCATCGACATCTGCTCTTCTCCCTTGTCCATCGGCTTCTCTCTGGTGTCGTAGTACGTGACTTCCATTCGCACTTCTCCCGCATATTTGCCCTTGCACGTCAGGCCTTGCCACGAGTCGCCCTTTCCGCCTCCAGGAACCACGATCGTGCCCAAGTCGACCCAGGCCTCTCCGATCAGATCAGTTCGCTTGTCCTCGCTGAACACGGATATCTTGAGTGTGTAATAGTCGGGCGAGTCGTGAACGGTAAAGCGTAGTTCTTGATCCCTATTATCCTAATTAGCAATGTTTCAAGGTAAGACTGTCTCGCATGTTGCTTACCATCGCGGTGTCTGCCCTCCTCGACGATCCGTTTCCGTCTTGCGTGCCTCTTTTCCGAGTCTCGCGGCACAATACGGATTCTGCTTGCCCATCGTCTTGCGATTGGGAAGGTTTTTGGCCCTGTCGACAACCAGGACCAGCGTGCCTATCTCAGGCCCATCGACCGTCATGTCGGCGAAGATGCCTGCAGCATGGGGGCCATTGCTGGCCATTTTCGAGCCCATTGCATTTATTCAAGAATGCTCCCTTCTCCACCCTCAACTACCACAGCAACAAACAACGACAACAAGCGAGACGGTCTCAGCAAGACACCGCCGTTGGTTGCAGAGGCAGACTCGTGGGTCGATGGAGCCTGAGGCGTCGAGTGTTCGATGTTTGTTGACGTATCGTCCGTGGCGCAAGGCCCGTAGTGACCGGAAAGTTAAATTACTAGCATTGAGAAGACGCGGGACTTGGCTGTTGCAAACGAAGGCACAACCAACGGACAGAGTGGGAGCGAGAGTAGGAGGAGGAGGAGTAGCTATGTGTTGTGTTACTCGCAAATGTACAGAAGATGGAGAAGTGGTCGAGTTGCGGGAGCTGGTCCTCATAGCTCCATGCAGCTTGCACTCGATGGCTGGAGAATGCGTCCAGCCACATTCGCGCATGGGTCCTTGCGTTTTGCCAAGACAAAGCGGCTCAGAGCTTCACAACCTTGTCGTCACCCATTGCGCTCCTTTCAACTCAATGCCTTTTCTATTATGGAGCTGTTCCTGCCAGGCGCCAGCATTTGCATCAAATCAATTCGTCTTTCATCTTCAATACGAACTCAATCGCTAAGAGAGCTTCTTCTTGCAGCATCTCGAGTGCGTGCAGAATGCGCTACGGCGTTTGTTTACGTTTCTCCCGCTTCAAGCAGGTTCTGGCACACCAGGATACCATGCGTGTCAACGTGTGCTGATGCCCGTTGAGCACTTGACAGATGGTGATGAAACGCAACCGTCATTGACGCTGTGTACCATCCACATCCTCGGAGTAGCTCGCAGACGACATCCGCACCAGAGCATTTCCTTTCGATGCAATGCAACTCTCTATTTCCACCGACGGCAGGACGCTGGACTGGCTGAATCAACGCAAGCAGTGAAGCTTGGCTTTGCAGTTGTGTCTTCATGTCCGATGAGGGGCGTATGAGCTTCGCGAGGCATCAGGAGCTGGCGAGACTTGACTTTGCTTGGCTGTGGACATCAGCAACATTGCTTCATGTTCACCAAAACTGCTAGCACTCTTTTTCGCTCTTCGGAGGCATTGCTACAGCGATTTCAGCAGAATCTGTGGTGCCTGATCGCTTGTCACGCTCTTCACAGGTTCTACTCGGCTGTTCGCGTCTTCCTGGTCTTTGCACGAAGCTCCAGATCAACAATGGTCGACCATTTTGACGAGATTCACACATCTTTCCTCACGATCGAGTCGCACTTGTTGATGCAAAGCTTTCTATGCTTGGGTTTGATGAGGGAGCATGGCGCTCTGGCTTCTCGTCAGCTGTCATGTCCTAATGTACGCCGGCGATCGAGGCCCTAAGGACTGACGCTCAGAAATTCTCGGCCAAGAGGAACCGATCACTGTAAATTCTGTAATGCGAGCGAGCAAAATTGAGGGATGTCGAGCTTCTTTTGAACAAGAAAACGAACGAATCCGAGGTGGGAAATGTTGCCATGGAACACCAGATAGAGTTTGCCATCTCCCTGCTCGGATCACCACGGGCTCGGCACTTCCACTGCACCTCCCGGGTCCTAACGACGGCAAGACTTCGAGAATCTGGATTGGCGTTATACGGATGACGCGCTCGAGCTTGGATTGTGTTCGACATCAAGAGGACAAGCACCGAGATGCCGATCTTCGACATGGTCCACTGGTCTTATCACTTCTTGATAGCTTCCTGATTGACCGCCATACGTCGGGGTGCTCCTGTCTGGGACAATGGACCATCCACCAAGCCATGTAAGGCTGGTTGGCCACCGTGGCAGATGAATGACAGAAGCGCAACATCACCTTGGCAAGAAGTTCTGTACCCAGGAGTGCACATAACGCTAGGAGTTCACTAGATCCGGTGCCGATACTGATACTTGCTACTACACCTGCCAATCCGCGTTTTCCGTCCGTATGGTACTATGCTGAACTGTATAGATGTCGCACGCCTTCGTGTCAACTTCCTCGTCGCAGACATCTGTATAGGCTCTCGAAGTACTGGAACACGCCAGGCTGTCAAGCTTCCTCATATTACCGTGAGCCGGGTGAGCCTTGCAGAGTCTAAAGTATGAACGAGGGGCGGTCCGACCACCGTCAAATGCTATCATTAGAAGCATAGCCCAACTTATCCTCAACTTCGTCTGGTGCGCGTTTTGTCCAGTATGGCGGTGGTCAACATCCTCTTTGGTGATGGCGGAGAGACACTGCTTGCGGTGACTTGGACATGGACTGCGATAGCCACAATCTTCTTCGTCTTCAGGACATGGTACGCCTCACGAGAGCCATCGAAAGAACATGCCTCTCTTTTTGGCATACGATGGGACTATGCAGCGGTGACAGTGGCCTATGTGAGATGTACTTCCCGAATTAAAGGCTGTCCGCTGACTATTCAAAGGCTGCCGCCCTCTGTTCTGAGATCACTACTACAGTTGGCTATCGAATGGCATACTACAACAAACCGTTGTTAGACAGCTTGAAGCAAGTCGTACCAACTATTGTGTAAGTCCAAGCTGAATTGATGGAGGAGCTACGAATGCTGAACCAGCACGTTACTAGCATTTCCAATGTCGTGGCATACTTCAGCATGGTAAGTGTTAGCCTCACAACTGCGATATCTGTCTGCTGACCAACCGCACCAGATCTTTGGACGTTTCGCTATCATAGCACTTCTACTGTCCTTGCAAGGAACCGCTTACCGCCAATGGCGAATATCGCTCTGGATCGTCGGCGCTGCCCAGGCAATGGTCTTGTTCGCACATATGATCATCACCCTCTGCCAGTGCGATCCTCCTCGGAAGCTTTGGGATCTCCAGGTTCCTGGAAAATGCAATTTGCAAGTGTTCAGCCAGAAGTTTGGCTATGCTTCTGGAACTGTGGGTGCATTCGCCGATTTCTATCTAGCCGTGTATCCTGCCATCTTCATCATCGGCCCTCTGATGAAGCTTTCACCACAAATGAGGGTCGGTATTTGCATCATTCTCGGGGGCGGTCTGGTTGCTGGAATAGCAGGTATTGTGAAAATGACATGCATAAACGATGTCGGACAATTGCAGAAAGACTATGCGAGATTTGTCATGTGGCAATTGTGAGTCCTCAATCCCCCGTGTTAACCACATTCTGACTTTATCAAGAACGGAAGCCTGGTTCATCATCATTTTCGGCACCCTACCAACAGTGAAGCCCGTCTTCATGGCGATGGGTAGAGGTCTCAAATCTATCGGCATTCGACTAATGAGCACAAGTACGGATCACAAATCTCCTAAACAACTCACACACAGTCTGACAAGCGGCACTGGAACTTCGGGATCTAAGTCGGGATATAAGCCTGCTCATCCCAGGAGGACGAGTGAAGTTGCGCTGACTGATTTGAGCGTGATGGGAAAAATGGAGGGAAGGAATTCTATGGAAGATGAACGTAATGAGACATGGCATGATGCGGAGAATGGAAATGGAGGTCAGCGGAGGTGGTGAGCGCGAAGAACTTATGATGGTAATGCTAATGTAGATGATTCTGGCTTGCGAGCCTTCAAGGCATGCTGAGCTGAGCTGGATAATGAGGAATGCATGATTGACGAAGACTGGAGCTACTGCACGAAGATCTCGAGGTCTACTAACAACCAGTGTTCAATGACGCAAGAGCTGGAGGGGGTTTATGGTCCATGCGTTTTGCATGTGCGGATTTAGGCGAGGACGGGTCAAATCCTGAACTTCTTTCCACTGGAACCTACTTTGATCGTAGTTGTTGCAACACTCAACTACCGTAAAACTCGAGCAACCCAGCCACTCGGACTTGGGTGGACATGGCGCAACAACATGGCCCGACACTTCGAGAAGGCCTCGAGTCGCTCCCTCAAGAGCTTTACGACATCATTTTCGACTACACCTTCACACCACCCAGTCGTAATGGAGTGGTCACGATTGATGCAAACTTCAACGGAGCCGCCGTCTCCAACGTGAATCGCGAAACCAATGCCCTACTATTGGAACGCTACAACACCTGCACTATCATCGGCAGCATCTGGCACATTCTGCATCGCCTCGAATCGTTCCGAGGCAGTGGCGAATTGAAGGATGTACGCTGCTGGTTGTACGCGAGCGATGAAGAGATGAAAGCTTCTGGTAGATGCATCCCCGTCATATATTTTAATATGAACTCGCTTTGGGAACGACTTCGGTCTGAACTGGGAATCCGTGAGCATACGCGATTTCGCATCACGAGGGAAAAGGTGAGTTGTATTCAATGCAGCTTACGAGGTCGATGCTGATTGTGATATTAGGCTCTGAACGGACTTCAGGTGGAGTGAGCTATTGAGAAGCTGCGATTTGCCGTCACGCGAGAGCATTGTGCAGCCGACTTGCCTCAGCAGCGCAGCTCCGCCGTTGCCAAGATCAATGCGACGTCAACGACAGCAAGAACATCAGCAAAATTCGTTCGTCACTTCTTTTTCCCACCACGACACACCACAGCGAAATCCAAATGGCCGCAAACGACGAGATGTCGCTCCGCGACCACTTGGAGTCGCTTCCACAGGAGATATACGATGAGATCTACTCACTCACTTTCGCACCCGATTCGGCAGTCGTCATGGTCAATGAGAGTTTTCAAGCGCCCAAGATGTCACAGATTGATGCTACCTCTGCCGCCTGTTACTTCAGCCAGTGCACATTCATCGGAGATCTCCATGACATGGTCAAGTGGCTACAGCACATCAAACATGCCCCTCCATCCATCAATAGCAACATCCGTTGCTATATGTGGGAAGATCCAGACGGGTGGTCTCCATACGTGCCCGTTTGCGACAGGGACTTCTGTATGACTCTTGAACTGGAACAGGTCGAGGATGAATTTGGCAAAGGCTGTTGCGATGGTCTTCCCATCTTCTGGACTTTTAAAGAGGTACGCGACGCAAGACATTGCACAGAGCACTCTGCGATGACAGATACTATACTAAACTCTGAGCACAGGCGATGCAAAGTCTCGAGTTGTCCTGAGCTACGCAATCGAACATGCACTTGGCGAGCATGGTCGACGAGACTGGGAAATTCCGCGACTCATGCGCTCGCCAACATCGATGGAGCCTGGCCTGGAATCTCTTACCTGAAAGTGGACCGACAAGATGAAGTACTGCAGTATGAATGCTGAAAGTACAGAATGAGCCAGCGTAGGACTAGAGTCCAATATGGATGCTTTGAGCACTGACCATCTGTGGAGCCCTATGTCACATACTTCTTGCCTTTCTCCCTGTCCCACTCCTCTTTCCAATTCTGGATTTCTAACCCTACCACCTGTTGGATCGAAATCTCCAGCATCAGAAGATGGCTGCCGACGACAAGCGCAGTCTGCAAGACCTCCTCGAGTCTCTCCCACGAGAGCTCTACGACGAGATCCGCGAGCTTACCTTCGCCGCACCGCCGCCCACTACCATCATCACAATCGACGAGTCCTACCAGCCTCCATCAGTCGCGCAAGTCGACTTCGCCACCCGTGTCCAGTTCCAGAGCGACTATCTCAAATGCGGCTTCGTGGGGTACTTCGAGGACGTCGGGCTTTGGCTGAACACGGTCTATCGCTCCCCAGTCGCGCCTAAGAATGTGGCGTGCTGGATCTTCCGTCAGGCTAAGGGTGTGCCATTCAATCTCAATCCTCTGATGTGGAAGGTGCAGGAGTGGTTCGGTACGCTGTTCGGACCTCGCGTTAAGGTCTGTTTCGTTAAGGATGAGGTAAGTACGACTTTGTGAAAGGGGAATCAAAGTACTGATGAGAACGTGGTAGGCTGTCGCGAGCGTTATGAAGAAGCAGGCTTGAGGCTGGAACTTGGAGGAATATGATTGCTTCTGTGAATTGGAGAGAAGCATCTGGCATGCTCTCACGTTGCATGTGCTCTGAGATTACACAGTGGCCAAGCGATTGCACTCGAAGCTAAATGTACTCGATCAGAAGTGATATGACGAGCATAAGAAGGAGAGCTCACGACTTGGCACCTCCACATAACACATGCATTCCAAAGATCACACGATGTCGAAGGTCTCGGACTCGAAGCCAGGGCATTTCGTTCCACAGCGACTCAACGAGTATCAAAGTGAGAATTAATACTGAGGCAGCTCACCTCACGATTTGACTCTGCCGCGTAAGAACTTCATTTCATCTGCTTGATTTTTCAATTGCGCTTTCCGTCACTTAAGCCTCACTTTCGCCCTACTATTACCACAAAAAGCATGAGGTCTTTGATTTGTGACTCTTTCAGCATCACCAATATTTGCCTCACCGCAATCACCAGCCACAACTACCAGACATCCACAGCAGCATAACTTCAAGCTATTTCCCAGATATGGCTACGAAGACCCTCCGCGAATGTCTCGAAGACCTTCCACAAGAGCTGTATGACAACATTTATCAGCACACATTCGCGGCACCTGAAAAGGATACTATCATCTCCATCACCGACTCTTACAAGCCGCCATCCACCTCACAAGTCAACCGCGCCACAAGAGAGAGCTTCCAGTCATGCTACAAGCAATGTACATTCGTTGCCGAAGTCTGGACTCTCATTCCCTGGCTTCACTCGTTACATGAGCCTGAGCGCTTCGAAAACATAGTGTGCTGGCTTGACAAGGCTGAGTACTATGACGGTCCAGTTTTCGGCCCTTTGATTACCATGGATCGACTGGAGGAGTGCTTGGATCGAGATGTAACAAACAATGTGGTCACTACGAATAACCGGAAGACAGCGAGTGAGCTTCTGGGGATTGGCGATGGCCATGATCATACCAGACAGTTGGAAACGGAGTGGTTGGAAGACCAAGTGGAACAGCTGATGGTCTACGAGAGGACTGCAGACGAACAGCACGAGAAGGGGTGGGTGGCTTTTCCTATGAGATCCTTGGCACACAAGTATGGCTTCTGATGGTGATCCGGAAGTGTCAGCCGGAATAAAGAGCCAGGAGCCAAGTGTGCATTTTCAGGAGTTCGAAGGCCTCATCAAATCCTCTAGCTCAAGCAACCTCTTGTTCCTCGTACTGAAATCCACGTCATCAGAACTCACCAACTTATGATCCACCTCTCCCTCAATCCACTCTGCGTTGAACACCAACCCCGTCTCCTCCTTCCACTTCTTCACCAGCGATCTCACCTTCTCCGGCAAAAGCACCTTACTCGGAGCCTGAAACCAAGCCGGCTGATACACAAAAGCAAACATAATCCTCGGCCTCTCAGTCTTATTCGGCATACCAGCATGCCATAGTCGAATATCTCTGATGATGATAGAACCTCTCGGAACTTTCGGCTGCACAGGAGGCGAATGTCTCCTCCTCTCCTCAACCAATTCCTCCTTGATCGTCAAATCCTCATGATTATGCTGCTCAATATTACTCTCCCTATGACTCCCAACCCAAATCTCCGTACTCCCATTCTGTTGATCCATATCACAAAGCGGAATATTAATCGCATAAGCAAACGGATACAGCGGGTGAGGAAGATGAATATCAGAATGCACAGGCTGTCTCGCCGTACTCTTCAAAGCGGTATTCCCATTCGCATAATGACATACAGGATTCGGACCAAGAATTGCGGAACATATGCTGACTACAGCTGGATTTGCCCATATGTCTGAAAACATGAGGTCGGGGTTGAGGGGTGGTGCTTGGTCCATGTTTCCTTTGTTCCAGTTGAAGTGGTGGTTTGGGTTTTGGGAGATTTCGAGAGCTTCGGGGATGAGAAGGGTTTCTAGTTCATCCAGATGTTCTTGTGCGACAGCATTCTCGAGGACGAGGATTCCGTCCCGGTGGAGATATGTTACTGCTTCTGCTATGATTTCTGGGGTTGAGGGTGTATGGCCGGTTCGGATAGCATCTGGGATGTGGATTGAGTGGACTTCTTGGTTGGAGAGGTGAGTTCCGTTTGGTTTGCCATTGGGTTTGGCCATCTCGAAGACCGCTGTTGTCCGATTGCGATTTTCGATGCTGCCGTCTTATACCGTGATGCTCTGCTCGATGTCCTGATAGTGGTGGGAGTCAGCGGCGGAGATAGCAGAAATTCCACTTGGTAAGAAGATTATGGTAAGAATGAGAGATGATACTTAGGACTTCTGAGGCGTATCTAGAGCTCTCGAACAGCATATACCTCGATCCACGTGAATCGCATATGCATGCCAGAATGAAGAAGGTCCAAGAGGTCCATCGCGTGAAGTGGCCAGCCACAACAAACTTTCGGCCTCCACTCTCCACAAACGCGAACCCCTCCTCTCACAATCCACAATGCAACCTCAAGATCCTACAAGCATTTCACAAACCGCATCGGCGTTCATCTCGTGTCCATCTGCCGCTGATAGCGATAATGCACGGCCCTAGCTTGCATACTGATAGGCGGTGATCCTGCATGGTACATCTCATGGTAGTCGCGTGTCGATAATGGCTTCGACTTCTTGTTCGCGCCAACCTCCACCTGTAAGCTTCACTTCGACAAGCAACGCCTTGGATTCTTGGTAGCAACATATACTTATCGGATCACTCTAGGAGTACCTTGACGAGACTACACCTCTCATCTCGAGGATGGCCGATCATGATGGCCGAACAGACAGTCTGGATGGCGATAAGCTGAAAGGCGGTATCGTGATTGGAGCCATTGCTGGCGAGGAAGTTCGACAGGCGAATGAAGATGAACACAACCTCACATTCTTCGAAGCGTTGAAGCTGTATCCGACCGCGGTATTCTGGAGTATTTTCTTCTCGCTTGGTATTATCATGACGGCCTTTGATCCACAACTTCTGGGACAGTTGTATGCGACGCCTGCCTTCCAGAAAGACTTCGGGTATGAGTATGAGGGCGAGTGGATCATCTCTGCTCCGTGGCAGACTGGCCTGAGTATGGGCAATCCAATCGGTCAAGTTGTCGGAGCTTTCTTCGCAAGTTATCCTATGGAGTAAGTAGGCCAGAGTGGAACGAGAGCATGACGTTTGCTAATGCTGGGCATAGATGGTTCGGTAGGAAGAAGACATTCGGCGTCTGCGTAATTCTTACTGCAGGGTTCATCTTCATCCAGTTCTTTGCTCGATCGTTGCCAGTCCTGCTGGTGGGCGAACTGCTTGGCGGACTGGTGCTCGGCACTTATGCGACGATTGCGCCTACATATGCCTCAGAAGTCTGCCCTGTGGCACTTCGAGGTGTACTGACTAGCTACGTGAACCTCTGCTTCGTGATTGGACAGCTTATCGCAAACGGCATCATTGCTGGAACAAGTCAGCTTGACACTCACTGGGCCTACTCTGCGCCATTCGCAGCGCAATGGTTCTGGCCGTTGGTCATTCTCATTGGCTGGCCTTTTGCACCTGAATCACCATGGTGGCTCGTCCGAAAGAATCGTCTCGAAGATGCTGAGCATTCGCTGCGTCGCCTAGCTTCACCACGAGTCGATGTGAAGCCTACACTGGCGATGATGATTGAGACAGACCGATTGGAGCAGGAGCTCGAAGCCGGAGTGACATATTGGGATTGTTTCAAGAAGATCAACCTGCGAAGGACAGAGATTGCAATCGGAGTCTACTGCATTCAAGTCGTTTCTGGTATCTACCTTGTGGGATATGCGACATACTTCTTCCAGCAAGCCGGTCTACCTACACGCCAAGCCTTCAACATGGGTGTTGGGTTTCTTGCAGTCGGCTTTGTAGGAACACTTTTCTCATGGGTGCTTCTCATCCGCTTTGGCCGGAGGAATATTTATAACGTTGGTCTCGCCATCTTGATGGTTCTGATGTTCATTATCGGTATTTTGGACGTCGTTCCAGGATATGAAGGAAAAAGCGGTATCATTTGGGCTCAGTCATCTCTGATGGTGGTCTGGAACTTCTGCTACGATTTCAGTGTCGGGCCGGTGTGCTTCGTTATTCTCTGCGAGGTTTCTGCAACTAGAGTTCGAAGTAAGACTATTGCGATCGCGACTGCAGCTCAAGCACTCCTCGGCATAATCATGACCGTTGCCTTCCCATACATGATCAATCCAGATCAGGCCGATATGCGAGGCAAGATCGGCTTCTTCTTTGGAGGCTTATCGGCCATAAGCCTGCTTTGGGCATATCTGAGAGTTCCAGAGACTCGTGGGAGGACGTATGAAGAGCTTGATATTATGTTCTCGCGCGATGTGCCGACGAGACAGTTCAAGAAGTATACTGTGGAGTAGTGACTAGACGACGCAAATGCTTGTTTTCACGATCGGGACTAATGCTGCATTCTTGCGCCATTCGTGGGAAGTCTCAAAGAAGGTCTTAGACACCAGTGTCTCGAGCTTGCGTCAAGTCTCAGGCTTCATGTCTCACATGTGAGCAGCGAAGTCTTCGATTCGGCATTGAACTTAACGTGCCCTTCGTTTCTAGTCCACGAATGTACTATACGAAATCGATATCGAGCAGTACGGTCACAGCAATATACCAGAAGGAAAATATCGTCTCCAGAGAGGCCAACGACTTTATTCATGCTATATTACCAAATTGAACTTGGGCAGAACTGCCACGTTAATATGCCGGAAAGACAATAGCATCTTCACAGAAGTTCGGCAACTTTTTCACGCTATATATGAACGTCTGCCCGTCGTTAAAAGCGGTATAGACGATGGCGATGGTGCGGACAAGCATGTTCGACTTCTTGACATCGCGACCCACATAAATTCCTTGGCGCTCGTGCCTGAGGGCTTGAGTGAATGAGGACAATAGACAAGGCTATTGTTCAGCTTTCTATTGTTACAGATAAATCTATTCACTGGACTTGTCTTTGTTGTCTTAGCCGAGTCGCATACACTGCAATTCTACCAACAACCTGCAACTTTTCTGAACTTTGCAGCATACAGACACCAGTACCTGTCAGTGATTGCGTACTTCATTCCCTCGATTCCGCGCAGCATACCTCTGAACACTGTCAAACGACTTCATTCATCCAGAACAGAAGCCGACAGCATCATATACTTTCTTCACCATGGACCACATCACAAAGTTGAAGAGCGAGCTCGGCTCGGCCAAGCAAGCTGGAGACAAGGCTCGAGTCGCTCGCCTCGTGCGCATAATCGGCATGGAAGAGCGGAAGCTTCGCATGAAGGCCTCACGAGCTGAAGACGCTCAGCGCAAGTCTCGCGAGTCGTTTCTTCCATACTCAAAAGCGGAAACGCCTCGATCTCGTGGCCCAGTGGCGGCAAAGTTACCGCCGATGGCATACTTCAACGACTTCGAGGACCAGGTGAAGAGAGAAGAAGCAGAGCGAGCAGCCGCTGAGCGTATTCGCAAGGCAGAAGAAGCGCGCCAAGCTGCAGAGCGCGCTCGACAGGAGGAGTCTCGACGCAAAGCTCAAGAAGCTCGCCGCAAGGCCGAAGAGCAACGGAAGCGGCAGGAAGACCAGCAGCGCCAGCGAGAGTCCAAGTTTCGAAATGAACAGCGCCAGAGGGAACGTGAGCAGCAAAAGAAGTCGTACCGCTCCTCACAATCGAGCACTCCGTCGCGATCACCACCACCAGCACCAGCAGTCACGATGCCACAAATCAAGGACTGGTACAACTTTGCGGAGACGTGCAACAGCGCACGTGAGAAGGTGGAGACCTTCCCGACTCCACCAGGTGGATGCTGTAGCAACCTCACTTGTGTCAGCCAGGCCAAGGATCGCGCTAATAAGGCCTGCGGATGTAACATTCGGAGGGTCTTCGAGCTTGCTGGCGTGAAAAGCTACAGGAAGGAGATGCTCAAGTGGCATCCAGACAAGTGGGCTCGGAGCCCTGAGGCCAAGCGCGACCATTTCCAGAAGCTGGCTAGGGAGATCTTTATTGTCCTGAAAGACATGTGATCTCACCTGCCGCCGACTCTGCGCAAGACGAGCGTCCAAGCCAGCGACGGAAGTTCTGTGGCATCAATAAACATGATTATGTTGGAGTGGCCGCGAAGCGAGATGCTCGTGGTCTTCACGTGGATCTTCATTGTGCTTGAGGATGTGTAAGGTCACCTGGTGGCGACTCTGCATGATTGAGGATATCAAGCAAGTGGAAGCAAATCCCAGCTGTGAAAAGGGCTTCGTTGCCTGGGAAGTGTCACGCATTGTCGGCAGCAGTTTCGTGTTCATAGTCCAAGATTGGGAGGTAAATCAGAATTCAGCCAATTTCAGTCTGCACCAGTGCTCGTATCGCCATTCCATCCCATCAATGTATCAGTGGCAAAGTTCATCATGTCTGAATCTCCAAAGCCCCAAGGATCTGCAGCACTTCCAGTGAGGAACGGGCCTTGATACGCAAAAGTCATTCCAAGCCCAAGGTTGGGATCTTGCATGTTAAAATTGTCTCCTTGACCGGCTGGTATAAATTCAGGATTGCTTGAATGCTGGGCTGGTGTATGGTCGAACGTAGGTGGCGCACTTGGCGTCGACTGCTGCTGTTGTGCTAATTGTCTCTTGACCATATCTGCCTTCAGGCTTTCGCATTGTCCTTTCTTGATCATAGTGATGACGCCGAAGTAAGGAAGTACAAAGCGATCTCCAGAGCATTCCACATTGTATGCACTTCGAAGTAGGTATTGTAAAGACTCGTAGCATTTCCGGCAGAGCAAGCCCGATATCTTGGTCTCGGATCCGGCTTTGATGGCATCGAGTGTACGATGAACGAGATGGACTTCGTGATCGCGGGTAGCGGAACGAGGTCGGGAGCCAGGCTCATCGCGCGCGCCGTATCCCACCAGATCAAGGAGTAGTACGACAGCTGCTGTGAAAGCTGTGAAGTTCAGCACTGTGCCATTGCTCGACATGATAGGATCTGTCTCAAAGATCTCCACGTATGCTTCGAGTAGCTTGGTTGAATCCTCTACCACAGTGCGCCTGCTGAAGTCATATCGTGGCTCTTCTTCAGACCGGAAGAAGAAAGGAAGGTGGACATAAGCCCTCAGCTGGTGAAAGTGAACTACGCGATACAGCCGCGTGTACTTCTCCGACAGGTTAGTGCACATGCGTATGTCGTTCAAATTTAAGTATCCAGATGGCAACTGTGACCTGACAACTTCCATCTCCTCTTCTACTTTGATAGTCGCGGACAGATGTGCGCCTTTGATGCTTTGCAGGCAGTCGATGACCTTTCCCGTAATTATACCGAGGCGTTTATAGAGATAGTCTCCGGGATCATCTGTTGGCGACGTGGGTATCGTCAGATCACAGATGTGGTCTGGTAAGGAATAGGGCAGCCCGATCATGAGTGAGGCCCAACGATCCGCATGAAATAGAGGCCAGAATATTGCGTCATGTCTATCTGAAGTTCGCCGCGAGTGTATATTGCTCAGTTGTACTAGGGAAGTGGCCCGGCGATAGATCAGAAATGCTCGTCTGGGTTGCAGCGCGGCTGCGACAAAGTCAGTGGACTTATCCTAGATGCCAATTTATGCCTGCTCGTCAATACTACGTAATCCCCTCTCTCTTGATGAAGACGGTCGTAGCAGAGGGCATTCGACCTGATTTCATGGAACAACTTACCCATGTAACACAATCCAACAGCCATCAGACAGTTCAAGCCTGATTCAGTGCTCGCATACTCATCATCGTTGACTACGGTCTTTTCCACGACAGGGAGAAATCTTTGACGATCGCCAGTGCCTATTGCAAAACTTACAAGCAGTAAAGCGAGCGCTGATGGATTTGGAGCCCGTAGTACTTCGCCTGCAAATGATCGCAATGAGTCGTAGGTCCTACCCCAAAGAAGACCCAAAGTGTCCCGATATAGCGGCCACCAGGAGCTATATTGATTGAAGATCGTCTCCATTTCCTTTTCGGACGGCACGTAGGCTAACAAGGCTGTAACTGCTGCTTGGTGCTTCTTTGTCTTCCGCAGCTCGATCTTTGCTGTCGTGCACGAGCCAGATCTGCCATCACTGCTCTCCGGCGTTTGTGTTGCGCTCGGGTTCTCGCCCATAATCGGATTGCCTAGAAGACGTATCAACGGAGCATGGCCTGTCTCGACTGCTTCTTCCTCCTGCTCGTCGTCTTCGGAGCCGGACTCATCAACTCTGTGCCTTTGACTAGGAGTCTCAATAGCATCGTGCAGGCTTGTCAAAGCCTGAGCAGTGCTTGCTTCGCTGGAGCTGCCGATGTTCTCGGCACTCTGCACTAGACGTGCAAGCTGTGTCTCGAGCAAGTTGATGCGCTCCTTTAGATACTTGCTGTCTGTAGCATCGCTTCCGGCCACGAGACCTTGAGGTACACAAGCAGACTCTGTGGATCGCGCGATACATTCATGACATGCACCCGCCGCACTGACGAAGATCAGCTTTGGCCCAAGAAGACGAAGAAGTGTCCTTCAAGGACTCAACCACAAAGAGCTGAGGCAGGTTCGCACATACCTCGTACCGGAACATCTGATCTTACCTGTTTTACGTCAATTCTGCACGTCGTGCAGGCTCGTATGGACGCTCGACGTACGTTTACGACCTGTTTTACGTCAATTCTGCATGTTGTGCAGGCTCGTATAGACGCTCGACGCGAAACTGTGGCTACCAGCGAGGCTCTTAGGATCCTCAAGAGCAGCACAACCTCAGACCAGTGGCATTAATCGCCACAGCCCAGACATGTCAAAGAAGCCTTGAGAAGTTCAATCAGACTTACACGGCAGACAGCTCTTGGTACCTTTCCGCATGCGTTTGCTGAGACGCCCATCTTGGACCGCGTCGTTTGGCATAGCGATTCTCGCGAGATGCGACGGACGTATCACGCACAGTAGCAGTTGATTACATTACGTAATACTGCATTATTAGAGGCGTGTAAACTAATAAGTAAATGATTGATTGTGTCTTCTATCTAATAATAGTTAAGAACAGGTGTTGAAATCTCTATAGTACTAAGAATTATATAACCTTAGCTATATATAATATACCTCCTTACTTTATCTAAAAAGAAATAATATATATATCTTCCTCTTTAG
>KZ106944.1:330-76796 GCA_000504365.2 Pseudocercospora pini-densiflorae CBS 125139
CGATATATAAAGCTAAAGATACGTATATACTTATTAGTATTTATTAAGTAAGCGCTATTAGTATACTAAATATTATCGATTAATAGCTAGTAAGTACTTCTATTATCCTTACTAACTTAGAAGGGCTCTAGTCGCAATTTAAATAATAACTATTACTACGACTTAATATTAGCTAGAATAGGCGCTACTAAGTACTATATAGTATTAAAGTAATATCTACGCTAATAGCTCTTAAACTCGTTATATCTATAAGACGACTTCTTCTTAGTTATTAGCTCTTTATTACTTACAACCTTACCCTTAGTATTATTAACCCCTTCTATAGCGCCGGCGGTATTATTATAACTAGCTAGATCTAGTAGTATATCGTCTTTATCGATATACTATATTCTATTAAAGATATCTACTATATCTTCCGCCGTAGTAAGCTTATTAATACTATACTTCTCGATGTCTCTATTAGTATTAAAACGCGTGTTAAATACTACCTTCTCGAGCTTAGTAATCTCGGTAGTAGTAGTAGCGAAGTCGAATACTATAGCTTTATTAAAGCTATTAATATTAACCGTAGCGGCGTCTATTACGAGGCTCGAATACGCGATAGAAAGAGTAAGAGAGGATAGCGACGATAAGGTAGAGAAGGGAATGTTTGGAAGAAGAGCAAGATTGTTAGGGGAATACTAAGAAATCGGCTCTCCGCCTGATCCGCCATTCTCCGAGTGGACCCACCTTGTCCTCCTTATATGCATCACCGTCCTGTTCCTGGCGTTCGCTGACGCAGCTCATGCCACAGATGGCCTAGCATCGTAACAGAGAGGACGGAGCTCTCAGCTCTGAGCTCTCCAGGTCCAAGTTTTCTTTGTTTGTCTCCTTCCCACAAGCTATTCCACACCGACATCAGCTTTCGCGGCAAGAAGAGAGAACCATTGCTTCTTGAACAATTCAGTACTGACTTCACCACAAGCTTAACAGTAGCACACCGCCAACATGGTTCATTTAGGCAAAGTCGCGACCGACAAGGAGATTGAGGACAAGGTGGTCCCAGGTCTCGAGGAGTTGGATCTTACTCACGTTCCTGATGAAGATGAATTCACAGCCAGTGTCTACGGCTCCAAGTACGCCGCGGCAGATCTGCCTCGCCATGAGATGCCAGATGGTGAAATGCCGAGAGAAGTAGCTTACCGAATGATCAAAGACGACCTGACACTGGACGGTGTTCCAACTTTGAAGTGAATACCACCAACACATTGAAGGTTTCCCTTGCTGACAGTGTGCTATAGCTTGGCCTCATTCGTGACCACCTACATGGAAGACGAAGCTGAGAAGCTCATGGTCGAAGCTTTCAGCAAGAACTTCATCGATTACGAAGAGTACCCAGTCTCCGCCGACATCCAGAACCGCTGTGTCTCGATGATTGCTCGTCTCTTCAACATCCCAGCTCACGATGAGAACACCAATGCCATGGGGACCAGCACCATTGGCTCTTCGGAAGCTATCATGCTGGGAACCTTGGCCATGAAGAAGCGCTGGCAGAACAAGCGAAAGGCCGAGGGTAAAGACTACTCGAGACCGAATATTGTCATGAATTCGGCCGTGCAGGTTTGTTGGGAGAAGGCGGCAAGATACTTCGATGTCGAGGAGAAGTACGTGTACTGCACCAACGATCGTTTTACTATCGATCCTGAAGAGGCGGTGAACCTTGTGGACGAGAACACAATTGGTATCTGCTCAATTCTGGGTACGACTTACACTGGAGAGTACGAGGATACCAAGAAGATCAATGATCTTCTGATCGAGCGAAACATCGATTGTCCAATCCACGTCGATGCGGCCTCTGGAGGATTCGTTGCTCCATTCGTCAACCCTAACTTGGTTTGGGACTTCAGGCTTGAGAAGGTCGTCTCAATCAACGTCTCTGGACACAAGTACGGACTTGTCTATCCTGGTGTGGGATGGGTCGTTTGGAGAGATCCGGAGTTCCTGCCAAAGGGTGAGCTTTCATTCATGTGCGTGACTTCATTGCGAACGACTGCTGACTTTGTTCAGAGCTTATCTTCAACATCAACTACCTGGGCGCTGATCAAGCTTCCTTTACCCTGAACTTCTCCCGAGGAGCATCTCAGGTCATTGGACAGTACTACCAGCTCATCCGTCTCGGAAAGAAGGGATACCGCAGCATCATGTTCAACCTGACGCGCACGGCGGACTACCTCTCTGCTGCCGTGCAGAAGATGGGATTCATCCTGATGTCGCAGACCAAGGGCAGAGGTCTACCACTCGTGGCTTTCCGCCTCAACCCGGAGCACGGCCACAAGTTCGACGAGTAAGTTTTCTTCGATGCTCCACGAGTGCCTCTTAGCTGACAGTAAACAGATTCGCCATTGCTCATCAGCTCCGAGAGCGTGGATGGGTTGTGCCAGCTTACACCATGGCTCCAAATGCCGAGAAGCTGAAGATGATGCGTGTTGTCGTCCGCGAGGATTTCTCTAGGTCGAGATGCGATGCTCTTGTCAAGGACATCGCTCTGGCTCTGCACGAGCTGAAGAGCCTTGACGAGAAGTCATTGCAACAGCAGAAGGACCATATGAGAATGCAGCATGTTGCCAAGCAGTGGAGGAAGAAGACCAACAATCATTATGCCGATGAAGAGCACTCGCTCAAGGGCAAGCATGGAAAGACACATGGTGTGTGCTAGAGTCAGAAACCATACGGCAGATTTGCGGGCTAGACACAGAAGATGTGAAGCCAGGATAGAGAAGAGATAGATAGACATGGAAACACGAGTGATGACGACGAATTCTCCTGCGTGTGCTCGATATTCATTCCACAATAGAGTCATCGATCACGGCGCTTGGGCAGTCGATGGTCAATGTGATAGGCTGCTACCTTGGCTCTACAACGGTATGAAACGAAAACAACGTGGTTGTCTCTGCTTCGGGCGCTTGCCACTGCTGCTGCCTCGGAGTGTAGTTGCGTGGACAATGATGTCGAAGTCGAGTTACGCACACACCGACACATGAGGGAAGAGTACGCGTGATCAGCAGAATTCTGTTCCTGTATGTGTGTACAGCCAAGTGCTTTGGCGGACTTGACGAAGGCGGTTGATGTGTTGAAATGACGCGTCTGAGTTGTGCCAAGAAAGAGGACTCGTCGTTTGGTGATGTTTTGGCGCTGGACACCAGGGTCCTCTCTGAGATGCCTGCATACTGTATGAGGCGCAGCAGGCGCTCGAGCTCTGGAGAAGCTGTGTATCATAACTCCGTCGTCAACACTCTACTTGAAACTGACTTTTGTTTGCTGCATAACACTTCACATATTCTTGGAGCGCCGTACTGTCCTTTTGGCGCGTGCATTGGGTGTGCAGCGAGTCAAGATGAAATCGGTCAAAAACCTCATCAACCGAACGAAGAGTACGTTCACGTCCAGCTGAGTCCAGCCTGATCGATCGGCTGACACGTTCACTATAAGGCGTCTCGTCGCGCGGTGGTAGCAGGAACAGAGACTCATACAACTTCGACAATGCGCCCGCCGACTCGCCCGAAGCGAATGCTCCCCGCGCCATCCGACTGTTCTGCGAGAGCGGCAGCACCGGCAATGGCGGAGAGGAAGTGCTGCATCTTCCCGTAATCGTCGAGTCCGCCGAGTCCTCGCCCATGGCCGCTGCGAGCGCCGCGATTCAGATTCGGAAGTTCCTATCCAAAGCATGGCAGTCGAAGCCGCACGTACAGTACAATGCGATCATGCTTATCCGCATCCTTAGCGACAACCCTGGCGCGACTTTCACGCGCAACTTCGATAAGAGCTTTGTCACAACGGTCAAGGAGCTGCTTCGGACAGGCAAGGATCAGAGCACTCAGCAGATCCTGAGAGAAACGCTGGACGCATTGGAGGTCAACAAGCAGTACGATGAGGGCGTGCAACCGCTGCTGGCCATGTGGAGGAAGGAGAAGGGCTTGGGAGGAAGTCTGAGCGGAGGCGGCAGGATGAGTATGAGTCTCAGCAGAGGCTCGACTCAACTCAATCGCACCGGCTTTCCACATCCAAATCCACAAGAGCAGCAGAGGCAGGATTCTGGTAGCAGGAGGAGACGAGAGGGAGCAGGTCTGCCAAATGCCGTGGAGCTTGCAAGCAGGGTCGAGGAGGCAAAGAACACGGCCAAGATCCTCTTACAGCTTGTACAGAGCACGCCGGCAGAAGAAGTTCTGGGCAACGAGCTGCTGAAGGAGTTCAACGATCGCTGTCAGAGCGCGCAAAAGAGCATGCAAGGATACATAAACGCCGACGACCCCTCGCCTGATCACGATACGATGCAGACGTTGATCGAGACGAACGAGCAGCTCAGCCTGGCCACGAGTCGGTATCAGAGAGCTGTGCTTGCTGCCAGGAGGGCTATTGGTCAATCGCCAACGCCACCTCAACAGCAGCAGAATCAGACATCAACGTCGAACGGCTACGGAGCATTTGCGCCTCCACAACAGCAGAACACTGCGTATACTCCAGCTCCGAATGGCTACGAGAATCAAACTCCTGCCAGCAATCAGGTCTATGGCAACACTCAATCATATGGCGGCTACCAAGCGCCTCCGGGCCCACCGCCAGGCATGGTCAGCAGTCTCAATCAGCGAGACGCTCCGCAGACTCAGCAGCAGCAGCACCAGGCACCTGAAAATCCTTTTGCGGACCCATCGGAACAGCCGACTCAGCAGAGCTACGGGGCATTCCAAGCTCCCTCTCAGCCTCCAACTCATCAGCGACAGCAGCCTTCTCAGACTTTCCACATCGACTCCGAGCCCACATTCGCACCGCAACCACTCCCTCGACAAAATACCACCGATCTCGAAAATGCCTACTCACCAGACAAGCCCCAAGTTTCGCCGGTCGAAACTCGCGGCAGCATTCCCAGTGATGGTGTAGTAAGCCCGTCCTCGCCGCAGCGTCCTGGCATCGGCGCGTGGCATACAAGCGACATCACGCAAAGCTATGTGGGCAGGCAGGAGAGCGCTGTTGGTCATCTGACAATGCACGGTGCGCAGCCGCAGGAGGATGATGGCAGAGTGAGCCCAGAAGAGCCTAAGAAGCCGACGAGGAGTAAGTGAGCGAACAGGAATGAGGAAAGTGCAGAGTGCTGATAAAAAGAGACAGAGACGGCTGCGCGCGTCTGAAGAAGAGCATGAGGAGCGAGGTTTGATTGAGATACCACTTTTGTTTTTGTGCTTTAGAAGAGAGAGGAGGATTTGTGAATAGAAGAGCATGTGATGAAACTCACGAAACCGACATGATTGGCACCCCAATTGCCGACGCTAGCTCATGTCCCCTGTATGGTGTGGAAATGTCCGTGCTGCTTTGTTGCTCTTGTCAAACATCTTGTCGTGTATTGACTCCGTAAAGAAGATCTTAAAAAGATCTACAATTGCTTTGATGTTGATTTCTGGTTGGAGAAGAGAATAAGCACGCTAGTCAATGTCCTCAAATTTGAAATCTCGATGATCGTGAATCGAGATTTTGGCAGGGCGAAAAATTGGCAGCAGAGCCGCAGCCTCCGCACAGCTTCGTTGCTGATCGATCGACAGCCGAATCGAAGGATCCCTTAAAGGCAGGAGGGAATTTATGGATACTGTCGGAAATCATGGCTAGATCAGGTACCTTCAGAGCATTGGAACGGACACGTGGTTTGGAAAAATGGTTATGGTTCCATCGAGACGGTTCTTTGGGACAGACGATCAATTCAATTCTATCCTATCGACAGCGGTGATCTATCGAATGATCATGCGGCGTTGAGCACTCCTCGCAAAGACCAGAATGCTTCCTCATCGAACACACAAGCTCTTCCTCTCTTGACCTTGTCCACACCTCTGCTCATGCAACCTGCACAGCCGCCTTGACCATCTCCACAGCAGTTTCCAAAGCAGTGATTGCTTCTCGGACTGCTGCAAGTCTTGCTTCTGCTTCCTTGCGCAATCGCTTTTCTTTGCCAATCTCAGCACGAAGCAAGTTGACCAGATCTGCTTCTATTTTATCTTCAACTTTCTCGAAAGATCCCGGCGCACTGTCGAGATCGTCGTCCAGTGCGACTGCGCCAGGGTCGGCTGCACTTGAGCGTTGTGATAAAGCTTCTTCGGCTTGCTCGGGCTCTTGCTGAATCTGTGTCTGAGTCGGAGAATCATTGAGAGTTGCTGTTGCGTTCTTCTGCTTCTTCGGCTCCCTCCTGCCTTCTGGGCTTCGGGATGGTGACCTCGAAGACCCTCGCTTTTGCGAGGAAGCTGGTGTGTCTTCCGGAGCTGGCGAGCTTGGTTCGGAGCTTGAGCTGATGAAATCAGGCCATTTCTGTATGCCACTGGTTCCTATTGCCAATGAGAAGTCGCCGTTAGGTACCTGTTGGAGGTCCGATATCGTCGTCAAAAGAAGGCGGTACGCCACGCTGTATCTCAGGCGAGCACGCTCTGTGACGGCTCGCGACCTTCTAGTACCTATCGCAGGTATGGGCATGCGATCACTGTCGCAGATACGTCTCATTAGGGAGACAATGTGCATATCTCGATCGCTTGCTGGATCGCCAGTTTCAAAACCTGCAGCTTTTCGTGCCGCAATGTCGTTTGCACCGAAGGTCATGGCCTTCTCCACCATCTCTGGTACCTGCCTCAACCAATTCTCCTCGTCGTGGGTGAGTATTCTTCCAAGGTCCTTGTATCTGGCACCACTGAGCTCCGTGTGGCAGAACTCACGCAACGGACTTCGTAAGTCTCCCAACCAAGCAAGCATCGCCTCTCTATCTCGATAGTAAGGCTCCTCGAGTAATTCAGGCAGGAAATTTTTGGTGAACGTCCATTCCACAGGTGGGTTCTCGGGCGGTGGACTATCGGGCGGTGGCTCTTGTGTAGACTTCTTGCTCTTCTTGTTCGCAGGTTTGATGCCCATGTTGAATTCGGTCTTGACTTCAAGTTGCACCTGGCTTTCGCAACTGGAAGAAACGGCCGAATAGACGTGGGATCTCCATCGTCCATTTTATGTACCCTCTGCGAGCGAGGGCATGTGGTAGGCCTGAGACAATGCTGCACACGAGACAGAATGTCTGCATTATTGCCTCCGTAATATTTTTCAAGGGTGTCTGAGATGGATATTCCTCAATCGACAAGTCCACAAAGATTCGTTTGTGTCGCTGCAGACATCCAATGTCGCTATTAACGACATGATTCAGATCTGTGTCGTATTAGACGTCTGCAGCAACAAGAAGCCCTCGCTGGTAGAATGGTAGCAAGAATCGATGGAGCAGCGCTCGGAAATAAGTATTGCTGCAGTCAGCTCGGGAAACTCGAGCTTTGAGGCTGGATGCCAAAAATGTCGCCAGGGTGTCTAAAGGTCATCTCTCTGTGTTTGCTCACGCGATTCCGCGACAGCCACCTATCCTCGGCCTCTGTCTACAAGTGAACAAGCATAGCTATCGATCAGCTGACAGAGCTGTCCTCTCGATTAGCAGGCAAGGCCTTCAGTTCGAGGAGCATGGTTACAAGACAGAACGAGGCTGCGAGTACTTCTGGCCCGCAGCCTGGCTTTCTGTCGAGACTAAGATTTCAATGTCGATGGCGACCTCATGTCGTGTACCGGAAATTCTTATCCTGCTTGTCTGTGATATCCGCGCCGGCAGTGAACGCGCCCATGCCTTGTCCTTCTCCTTGGTCTCTGTCGCGCTTCTTGTTGTCTCGCCAGCATAACCACCAGTACCATGGAATGAAGACATAGACAAGTCCCCAATCGACCAGGGCGCATATCACGCCCGCGCTGTATCTCGGTGGTTTGGTCCACAACTGAGGAGCGGCGATGCATCCAGTACTGTAGCCAACAAAGAAGACAGCGTTGACGAAAGCCTTCTTCGTGTTTCCACGTACATTGCTTGCGGAGAGTGACATCAGAATGCTGAATTGAGAGCTGATAACTGAAGCCAGCCAAGAGGCCACGATCATGCCCCAGCCTGCTGAGAGCGGTAGTACGGTGAGCAGTATGCAGCCAACGAGAGGCACAACCGTAATGCAAAGCACGACCAAGCTACGCTTGTTGGGAAAGAACCAGCACCCGGCAACGCCGACCCAGATGAATGCTATTTGAACAGCGCCAGACGGTGACCCGTAAAGCAGCGTTTCCGCGGAAGTGTAGCCGAGATTCTTGATGACCAACGATGCGAAAGTGAGCACTGGTGAACACATGGTGACCAGAAGACCGAACATGAAGACATGAAAGGTCTTCAGATCCGTGCAGGCTTCCTTGAATTGATCGAAAGAGAAGGTCGTCTTGTCACCACCATCGTGCTGTGAAGCCAGCCTTTTCGCAGCCACGACCTTCTCATCTGCTGTGAGGAACCAGGCTGTTTCGGGACCGGCAGGCATCGCAACGAAGAACAGGATTCCAGCGAAGACGGTAACCGCGCCGCAAAGCAAGAACATGAGTCTCCATGGCTGGATGGAGAGATGCGACAGATTCTCACCGATGCCGTACATCATCAAGGATCCCACAATCTGAGCTATGCCGTTGCAGGTGACCCACATCCCGACACGAAGTGGATGCTCTTCTTTCTTGTACCATATGGATGTGATGGTAATGAACGCTGGAGATACCGCGCCTTCAGCGAACCCGAGTAGGCATCGCACAGCAGCGAATCCCGCGAAGCCATTTGGTGCGGCGAGGCACATGCAGATGCCTCCCCTGAAAGTAAAGGATATAAGCATTAGCAGATGTCCTAAGCGAGGGAAAGCCGTTCGCAGCCAGCGAATCGATTGGCGCTTGAGAGTGAGACACGAGGGCTACGAGGCGGGAGTGTGCAGGGTGAGGGCTTCTACCCTTTGGTTTACTCACCAGATTATGACAGTACCGCCAACAAACTTGGCGATAGGCAACCTGCTCATAAGGTATATGAATGGCCATTCTGATGCAAGTTGAGAGAGGTAGAAGCAGCTCGTAAGCCAGCTGTATTGATGCGAGCTCAAATTGAGATCCGTGAGCAGGCCATATACACTGGCGTAAGAGAGCGATTGCTTATCCAAATACTGTGTGAAGAATACAAGGCACATCTACCATCGTTAGCGATCTCGACTAGCAATGGGTGTGAGGCAACTTGCCATCGGCAGCACGACCATATCAATCTTCCATCGTACTCTCTTCTCTTCCGCAAGGTCGATCTTATAGACCTGTGCGTGCTCATGGTCAATTACATCGTTGGCCGTTTCCAGCGGCAGCTTCTTCTCAGCATCTTCGCTGATGGCCATGTTGAAGCCTCGGCCTGTCGGGGTGTGCTGGAAAGAAGAGGCAAAAGAGTCTCGAGAGAGGATGAGTTCAGAGACTCACACCAACGCACGACTCCTCTTCGAGCATTCTCGATAGGGCAAATGATCTGCGAGATAAAGACGGCAGACCATCCTGACATTTGCGCTCCAGCAGAGCCCGAAATGCATCTTCTAGGTGAGGGACGAAACTATCGCCTACTGAGAGTGCTTGACCATGAGCGTGGCCGCGTCTAGCAATTTTTGGTGAACGTCGCGGCCAATCCTTGGCCGTGCGGCTGCCGACTTATCGATTCCATCGGCTGTGTTGGCACGTGAAGTACTGCATTGCAATCAGCTCCCATTGAAAGAAGCCGATTGTCAAGGCGAGCTGTTCCATTGCATGAAGGTGGATGGTAGATTGGAGAAAACACAGCAGAGAGTGTTTCCAGCGAGAATTTGACTCCCGCGTCCCCGTCCACTCCCGCAGCTGCCATCACCAGAAAGCAAACACCCGCCACTTCCTCAACCAGGACACCAAGCACCTTGGTGGCCAATAGCTCTCACGGAGCTATGACTACAGAAAAGATGGCCACACGACCATTGAAGCCATGGACAGCAGCTCCGCGCAAGAGATATAGACTGGTAGACGCCAAGCTTGTCGGTGAGCTCGGCAGGTGTCAGTAAGTTGAGTACACCTATGCTAACTACTTGTCTGTACAGATCCAAAAGATGGCAGTGTACATGAAAATGTCACTATAGATATCAAGGACGGCGTCATTCATCGTATGACTAAGCTCAGCTCTCGGCCCTCGCCAGGCGGTGAAGTCCTTTCCTGGACGCACAACGAGCCCGTCGATATTGTCAATCTCGAAGGCAGATATATTGTACCAGGCCTAATTGATTGCCACGTCCATCTTGCCACACCTCCTGGAGAAGATGGACTCAAGGATACAATGAACCAGGACCCGAACACTGCGCTTCTTCGCCAACCATATTTGGCATACGAGATGCTTAAACGTGGCTTCACTTCCATTCGTGATTGCGGAGGCGCCGGTCTTGCCATGAAAGAGGCACTAGCCGAAGGTCTACATCCTGGTCCTCGACTCTTCATTTCTGGTCACGGAATCTCTCAGACTGGCGGCCATGGCGACATGCGATCTTCCAAAGACGAGGAATACCAGTGCTGTGGTGGCAACACTCGAGGGCTAGGCCGAATTGCAGATGGTGTCGATCAATGCCTGCACGCGGCTCGTGAGGAGATAAGACAAGGCGCTGACTTTATCAAGATCATTGCGTCAGGTGGAGTGGCCTCCAACACAGACAAGCTTACCAACCTCCAGTACACTCCTGAAGAGATTCGTGCGTTTGTGAAGGTAGCAAACGATTCTCAAACTTTCGTGACTGCTCACGCGTACACCCCTGCTGCAATCCAGAACGCTGTTGCCAATGGCGTATTAGGTAAGCTCGCAGAATGCTTCCGAACGCAGGAATCATTTCGCTGACATCGAAAGGTGTCGAACATGGCAACCTGATTGACGAACCCACTGCCAAGCTACTTGCGGAGAAGGGCGGCTTCCTTACTCCCACATTGGTAAGAGCAATCGATGTCCGGGGTCATGGGCTCGCATGCTGACAATTGACACCACAGATCACCTATGAGACCATGGCATCCCGCGAGTTCGGTAATTTCTTACCTCCGAGTATCGCCGCGAAGAACGCGAAAGTACTGGAAGCTGGACTGGCGTCTATACAGCTCGCAGATCGGTGTGGCGTGACAATGTGCTTCGGAACAGATCTTCTGGGGCCATTGCAGGTAGCACAGAGCGGTGAATTTAAGCTTCGAAAACAGGCAGGTCTTTCGCCCTTGAAGATCCTTCAAAGCGCAACTGTCAATGCAGCACGAATGCTTCGGCAGGAGGACCAGCTTGGCAGAGTGAAGGAAGGGTTCGCTGCAGATCTCTTGATCCTAAACGCGAACCCGCTCGAGGATATCGAAGTGTTGGCTCGACCAGAGAAGCACCTTTTAGCGGTGATCAAGGACGGCAAAGTGCTCTCCAGCAGGTGGTCCAAGTTACGGCTGGATATCGACCAGACTGCGTTGATTGAGTAGAGTAGAAGCCCATTACCAGATGGGCGTCTCGAAGCTTAGACTGTCGGCCATCTTCAAGGATTGAATGGCGCGACTGGATCCACGCTGATGTCCAGGGCATCCAACTTCCAAATTTCGTACTTCATCGCCTCTTTCTTGTCCACCATTGACATTTCGTATCGTGTTTCAATTGTCCCATCCTCTTTCATCATTTCCACATTTTTGCCGAGCTTGTAGCAAAAGTCCGCCATGCATACGAACTCAAGGCAGGGGGGAGGTCTGCGTGATAGATCTAGGCCCATACGCCACATTCGCTCCTCGTGCGACCACGTTCTCAAGTGTTGCTGTAGTTGCTCGTTGTTCAAGACGCGCAAGATCTTCAATTTAGGCAAGAAGGGCATTAGAAGGCGAATGGACTCGTGGTCCACGCTGTCGATCGCCATTCCTAGTTGTTCAAGATTCGGGCAGTGCCTTACGAGGTCTGCCATCTCGTCTTTCGTGATCGCCCACAAGTCGGAGAGGAGTAGATGCCTCAAAGCTTCTCCATGGAAACGAGAAATCGCGTGCAGATAGTCTCTGCCCAATGTGATCCATTCTGGCGACGTATTTTCGTCGTGAGGTGTGTCTACGCTCGGAGTGATTGGACTGCTGGAAGTTCCATTGACTGGGGTGAATCCTGTCTTTGGACGTTTTGCGTTGCTGACGATGTAGAATTCCTTCATTTGCACCTTGGATTTGCGCATAATGTCGATATGTGACGGAGAGATCTCGTTGCACCGTACGCGCTCAAAGGCGGTCATCATATCAGGCGGGATGTCCTTCCACGTGTCGTCCACGAAGACTGTTCGCGGGTCGTTGCCCCCAAATGTGTCGATGAAAGTGATGCTTTTACAGGATTCCACCTCGAAAATTTGATCGAAGCCCAGGACATTTGGTCCAAACCAGTTCTGGAGAGCGAAATGCTTGACCTTGAGCTTGTAGCCAGCTTTGTGACATCTTCCAAAGAACAGGTTGAGATTCATGATCGACTCGGCCTCTGCTCGCATCCTCGGGGAGAAGTGTAGTCGGACATCTTCTAGCTTTTTGGAGTGAAGCATGAGCATGCTTATATCGTCCGGATAGCACATAGGATCGAGATCCATTGCCTTGAACACGCGCAAATTCAGCATGGGTGGAATCAACACTGATGGGCGCGGAACACGTGTGGACGGAAACCGCAACGTGAAGCTGGTCAACGTGTTGTGCGCACCCAGGCCCTGGTAGAGAGTCTTCAAGGGTTTGCAGTTGAGCTCCCAGCAGAAGGACTCCAACTTTGTCATCTTGTCCGTGGCGGCTCGCAAAAGAATGTTGAGCATCATCGAATTGCATGGCACTCTTCCCTTGGCGAAATCGTCGATGCCAGTCTCTTTCCATTCTCCCCAAACACGGAACTCTCTTACCAAGGAAGCATGTCCCTTGGTCACCAATCCGTTCAAAGCCATCATAAAAGGAGAGCCACTCCCAAAACCCTCGGGCCGTCCATTTACATAGCGCATCTCTCCATATGAATGGAGATTCACGCTTTGGTACAATTGTGGCAGGGTCATGTAGTACATCAACCTTGACGTTCGACATACTCTTGCCAAGTCTCCTATGTCGTCCAGATACGATACGATGAGCGCAACCAGGTTGAGTGGCAGCGCAGTCGCTGCTCTCGGCGTGCCATCGCTAGCTGGGATCGTGCTCACGGCGGGCGAGGTGTATTGAACGTAACGCGGTACTGGAAGATCTTGTTAGTGCGATGCGATTTGGGGAGCACTCTTCTGGTCGCCTGACTTTCTCGAAATGCGTTCGTCGGGGCTTGACCCATATCAGCTACAGCTGGAGCAGCCATCATCTTCTTCCTCGCAGGCGCCTCGACTTCGCGAGCGCGCTTCATGGCAGTAATGGGAGGCGGGCTTCTGCGGGAGCCCTATGTACATCGAGGATGGATGTGCACATTTCACAGACCCGGATCTTCCAGACACCTGAGCCGGGTCTTCCTATCCCAGCATTGGATCAACAAGGTCAATAAGGTTACTCTTGATGACATGGATGGGATTAGCACGATTAGTTAACACGCGCTTGATTCAAGGCGCATTGATCATATGCACTAGCTTCTAGCGGGCGACCACTTCACCGAGAAATGCTTGCAGCCGGTGCTTCGCTCGTCACCGACCACCGATTTGTCCCTTTTGCGTATTCGCCTCGCTGCGGCTCAAGTTTCCTAGACGCTTCCTCGAGAAGCCTATGAGAGGCCCCCGAACGAAACTACGGTATGCGGCCGGACTGGGAACCTTCCTCATAATCCTGCACAGTCACGGTGCCATCCTTGCTTTGAGTCTTGATTGAGTTCGAAACAGATAGCCTTGGCACACGCTGTGAAGAGCTGAACACAACGTCGACCAGGTCGTCCGGACTTGTGCAGATCCGAGAACAACATCTTCGGGCCATGTCGCTTGATAATCCGACTGCGCAGCTCATAAACACGTATCACGAGCTGAACGTGAGCGCGGTTGACGAGTTGCACAGCGTGCCCAGCGCCCTGGAGTTCTCGCGTTTTGTGCGCAAAAATCGTCCATTCGTGGTCCGAAATGCAGCCCAGGATTGGCGGGCAGTCCACGCATGGGACGCAAGATACTTGGCCCAGACCATGCTTGGACAGTCTGTCAATGTTGCGTGCACGCCGAAAGGGTAGGAAAACAACATTACAATCCTGGTTGACCTCGGCCGGTTGACTAAACAAACTAGAAATGCGGATGCCATAGTTGAAGATGAACACGGTGGCCTTATGTACGTCGAGCCGTATGAGAAACCTGAGCCATTCGAGGAGTTCTTGAATTACGTGCAGGAGGATACCGATCTGCTCCAGAAAAGTCATTCAGACATCCGACCGTGGACTGTGAAGTATGCACAAACTCAGAACGACAATCTGCGCGACGAATACTCGAACCTTTTCGCAGACGTGCCTTCTGATATCTCATTCGCGACTCTCGCGCTAGAGCAGGAACCCGATGCGATCAACTTCTGGCTGGGGAATGAACGATCCACAACTTCACTGCACAAGGACAACTACGAAAACATCTACGTGCAGGTCCGCGGCCAGAAGCATTTTGTACTTCTCCCACCCGTGGAGATGCCGTGCGTGAACGAGAAGCCAGTGCCGTTTGCACGATATCACCCGGCGTCAGAGGACAGTCTCGAGCTCGAACCTCGTCTCAAGGCAGATGCAGATCCCATTCCTGTACCTACATGGGATCCGGACGAACCAGAAATGCGTGCCACAGAATTCTCAGTCCTATCACAGCCGATGAGGATTTCATTGAATGAGGGCGATATGTTTTACCTGCCCGCGATGTGGTATCACAAAGTCAGCCAAAGCTCTGGCATTGAAGGCTTTTCTTGCTCAGTGAACTACTGGGTAAGTGCTCATCCTGGGCATTGGATCAGAAGATGCAGACATTTGCTGACTCGGCCTCTTTCTCTTCTAACAGTACGACATGTCATTTGAGGGAGGCTTCTGGGCCCAGAACGCTTTCCTGCGAGACATTTGTAATGCTCAGGCACATCAAGTCGCATATCCGACCTTCCAGTTTGGTGAGAAAGCACAGGAGGAACCTGATGCCCCTTAAATTTCTTGAAAGGTTTCTTGTCATGACACACCGTTCATACCATTGACACGGGCCTCGGCAGCATAGTCGATCTCAATCGAATGAGCCGTCTTTTCCGCCAAAGCATACACCAAGCTCATGATATTACCCTGGACATGGAGCGGGAACACGGAAGCATCCACGACACGTAGACCATCTACGCCATACACTCGCAGTTCGGTGTTCACCACACCGCCATCAGCTTGAGGCATCATCGCACAAGTCCCTGCAGGATGATACATTGTGAGCTGGCGTTCGCGCACTCGCTCACGCGCCTCTTCAATGGTCGCGAAAGACTTGATACCAGGCATCAAGAGTTTTCCTGACCCATCCGCCGCATCTTTCACAAAATCTGCCAAGGGCGAGGCTGTAATGATCTTTTGGCTCATGTGCATCAAGGCTTGTGCCTGGATCTCAAGATCTATTGGATGATTGTAATACCTTGGATCGATCTCCGGTTGCTGGTGAACGTCGTCGCTTTTGATATGAATTGTTCCACGCGACCATGCATGCATGAGTCCTACGCCAACACTTAGATAGTTGCCAGGCACGTTGTGTGAATACGCAGACACATTATTCTCTCTGGTTAAAGTCACAGCACCAGCCGGTATACATGCAACTTGGATTGTCGCCTCACGTTGGTCCACTAGCTGGTTTATGAGCAGTTTTCGTTGACTTTCTGGTAACTCAGGTCCACTCCGAGCCAAGGCCTCGATGTCTGCACCAGGCATGAATGAACTCGTGCTTAGGAACCCGGTTGTTGTTGGTGCTGCAGCAAGTGGACCTCCTCTAGTGTTTGCGTATGTCTCCATGGCTCCTGCAAGGGCCTGTGGACTGTCCCGAAATGTCTCCCCGGTAGGAACACCATCGTTGACCTCCCAGCTGAGCACCACAAGCGGATCTACGAAACGATCAGTGAGCTGCTGCCACCTGACAAGAATCTGTGAAACACTTACGATCCTGCAGATTCTCTCCCACGCCTGGACTGTCCACAACTACGTCAACGCCGTACTTTCTCAGCAATGCTTTCTGACCGATACCAGAAAGCTCTAATAGCTGAGGAGATTGTACTGCGCCCGCGCAAAGAAGCACTTCCTTTTTCGCATGTACTTTGAATACCATACCGCCAGTCTCGAGCTCAACACCATATGCTCTTGGCTTGGCTGAATATTGATCGAACAAGATCTTCCTGACCATCGTTTCCGTCACCACCGTCAAATTTGATCGACCTTCAGCTTCAGCAAGATACGTCGTCGCCGCATAGCTCCTCGTCGAGGTCTTCGGATCCACAGTCACAAGCTGATTAAACAATCCAAGCGAAGAACCAGTCCTAGGATCCGTCGCATTGGGATATCCCAAAGCCTTCGAAGTCTCCACCCAACTCTCCTGGATGAAGTTGAAAGCACTACTCGGAAAGCTGGTGTGCACCGGCCCATCCCTACCTCTAAGCTGAGGCTGAATATACTCCGTACTCAACGCCTTCCTTGCCTCATCGTTCGGCAAATGCATGCTCTCAACCTTCTCCATGTACGGTTTCAAATCATCATAACCCCAACCTTCATTCCCCAAATCTCGCCAAATATCGAGGTCCATTTTCGAGCAGTGGGAATACATCATGAAATTGATCTGAGAGGATCCGCCTAGTCCTTTACCTCTTGGCCAGCCATGGACGGCTCCGAGAGTTTCTTTCTGTGGTGTGGTCTTGAAGTCCCAGTCATATTTTGGTTTGCCGTAGAGTTGTTGAAAGAGGCCTGGAGTCTGAACCAAGGGATCACCTCGTCTGTCTGAGCCAGCTTCGATGACGAGGACGGTGAAGTTTGGAACTTCCGTAAGACGGTTGGCGAGGACAAGACCTGCATTGCAAAATCATTAGATCAGGTACAGATGTGTGAATTTTTTGGAATACTCACCGGCCGTACCGCCACCGCATATGATAAAGTCAAAAGAATTTTCTCGTATGTCCGAGACTGGCATAATATCGACGCTGAAATAGTGTTATGAACACTTTCAAAGCATTTGAAGTCTCCCAAGATCCTGTGCCCGATAGTGAAGGACATGCACCAAATTGCAATTTGGCTGCGTGAGAACGACCCCAGGACTTGAAATGTCAAGTAGAGAACAGGTTCTGAATTTCGAATCGCAAGTAGATCTTCAGACGAGCTATACGCAGATCACCAAAAAACATCTCGGGTTGTTTGCGAGAAGGAAAGTCTAATATAGTTGTCGAGCATCTATGCCAAGCCAGGGCTGAATGGTAGGCCTTACACTGGTGGGCCTTACACTTACATGAATGGTAGGCCTTATACTCACAAAATTGATACAGTCTTTGGCCTAGTTACAAGGACTCAGCGGCATTAAAGCAGTAGTCAGGTCATAATAACGACTTCGAAAAAGGAAGCTGAGCGTCAAGTAGCAATAGAGTTAGAACTCGCGGCGTTTCCTCGAAGGCTGGCTAGCTGGTGCCATGGAGATCAAAGACTGGCTGAAAAGGAAGATGTGATCTGTTCTGCCTTTCTATGCTCTGTATGAAAGCCGCTGTCTGAAGGCCAGTGCTTGAATTTCCAGCTGTGCTGTCCACGTCCAGTGCTTTTGATTTCTCCAACTCTGGCTTCACTTGGCCAGTTTCGTGATGATGAATCTATCTCAATACATTTTCCTCAAGCCTCGTATGGACTCTTACTGCTGTACTTGGTTGACGTGACGCCGTTGAGTGGCTTCTCGCCGTGCTTGACGACAGACATGTCTCTGCCATAGATCTTCGGCTCGGCGACACGCTCTGCGACTAGAAAGCCTCCTGTGACCTCGTTGATGAACTACAAATCAGTTAGCCGGATTCAAGGGAGTAAATTCCTTGGGATTGTTTCTAACCTTCTTGAACTTGTCACTCTCACGAATGCCGCATTTGTGAGTAGCCTCGACGTGACCGACAAGAGCAGCGCATGTATTGAATCTCTTGAAGCAGCCCTCGCATCGATAGAAGCTTCGCAAGTGCGCCAGCTCGATGTGCTGCTTGATCTCATCGAGAGTGGCGAATGTGTTGGAGTAGGCGGTCTCAGACTGACAGGCAGGCAGAGGGCAGACGTAGCACTGGAGAAACTCATTCCAGAAGTATTGCTCGTCGTTCCAGAAATGGGTATTCAGCAGGTTGGTGTTCTTGCTCTGATTGTGGTAGAACTTGGTGATGGCGTCCCATTGACCAGCTGCAGGCTGGTTAGGCGTCTCGTACTTTTGAAGTGCTTTCGAGAGCTTGCCGCTGGTCCAAGCAGAAGAAGTGACCGATGCAGCGCCAGCTCTCGATGTGGCACGAGAGGACAATTTTGGCCACGCTTCGACGCTTGCATGGTTGTGGAAGTCCATAAGAGATCGCTCGGGTTCCATGGGCTTGTAGCCACTCATCTGAGCCTCGTCATACTCTTCCAAGATAGAAACGCCGCCTTCCTCCGGATCCTCCGCCTCAGACTTGATCGATAGCTGCTCCATCGGTGGAAGAAGCTGTTTTTGGTTCTGGGTGACGACCTCGGAGAAGATACCCGGGTTCTTCATGACCTGCGCAAGCATGTACTTGTGCTGCATGTGTGAGTAGAACTGGTGCTTGGTGAAGTGCGAGCAGCGACCCTGTTCGAGGTGATCGATCAAGTGCGATGCTCGTGGAAACTTGCAGCTGCAGCCTGGGCATTCGACGTCTTGGTCTGCTGGATGAGCTTGTCTACGATGATCTCTGCGACCGCCCATGCTCTTGAACGTTATTCCACAGAGCTCGCACACGATGTGCGTAGGCCGCTCGCCGCTGTCCTTCTTCTTCTCGCCCAGGAACGGCGCCATCATGTCAACCTGATGCGCTAGGAGACCTTCCCAATCCGCGCAATCGACCTTGCATTTCTTGCAGTAGAAGTGGTATGGCTCGCGAATCTTGTGATGGATCATGTCCTCGACTGTTTCGAAGCGGTGTTGGCAGTCGGCATAGCTGCATGGGATAGGCTTGTCTTGAAAGGCCTTGCGCTGCTTGCTGGTCACCGTTGTGGTGGTGTCGGAATCGGAGTCGGAAGACATGGTGTGGCTGTTGAAGGTGTGGTGGTGTCCGCCTTATACGGGCTGTTGGCGATTCGCAATGATGTTGTGGATTGTGTTGGTGAACTTGAAGTTGTAATTCAGCACCATAAGTGTTTAATTGTCTGTCTTGATCAGTGCGGGCCGTTGTTAGCGTGCTCAAAGTGAGGTTTGAAGCAAGTGAGGGAAAAAACCACGCCATCACCACATGCGAGCTTGACTTCAGATGCAGGTCACCACTCACTTTTGATCATCTCAGCCCTTCGGACAGCTCGTCGAATCTACCAGATATATGCGAGTGAATCCGCAAATTTCAAGACGTGCTCGTCGCTATTGCCAATCTCCTTCGATGGTAGCCTATATGGTGCATGTACTTCCACGCTATCGTCCGTTCGCGTTCCAAATGTCCAGCTCACGAAATTATTCAATGGGGATCGTGCCAGGTGCATTTCCAGAAGACTGTACGCCTATCTCAAAGAGAAAGAGAGTCAAATGGAAGCTGCCCGAACTGAGCTTTCAACTTGTTCTTCTCGAAAAACCATGCCCGTCCACTCGCTCTAGATGCCTATTAGCGAGCTCAGGAGTCCAGACCTCACTTCGAGCGCTTCGTCAATTTACGTCCGCCAGAGGTGTGCTCCTGTGCCTCGACGGCCGAGTCAGCAAAGCCCGACCAATATGCACAGGCATAAATCATACCTGAGATACCTTCCTTTCTCCTTCCTTGCCTTGAGCCTGGATAGTGGTCGTATTGCCGAAATCGAACATGTCCTTCTCGAACGCGAATGGAGCGATCTGAGTGGGACTGGCCATGCCTAGCTCGCGTTGCGTCTGAGTTCTCTGCAAAATTCGCTCTTGTCGCTCTCGCATGCCTGCTCGAATTGTTAGCGATCAAAGTGAGGAACTTCACTGCAGTGCAAATTCCGTACATAGTGGTCGATTAGGATGTTCTCGAAATTGTTTCGCATCCAGCAAATTGCCGCTTGGACTTCTCACATGGCCGTCGACTGGTATCTCATCAGGATCGAAGATCTCGCTGAGGGTATGCTTTCGAGCTGCCATTGGAGGGCGAGACACGTCAGAGTGTCCGTCTGTAGCGTGAATGCTGACTCTGGGTGCGACAAGCGTGCTCGCATTCGACGTGCTGGTGGAATATCGGTCTGGGTCGCCGACAATTGGGCGTGGCCTGGAGCCGGCGCAGCCCATTGCCTTGCGCTTTGCAACCGGACAGATGCGATGTGTTGTGCGTCGAGTGCTTGAGTGCAGACTGGTATGCTGACGATATCTCCGAGGCCGTCGATTGACGTTGCCAAGTGATCTATATCGATGCTTTTATGCTTGATTGCTCGAAGGTAAATGTTTGGCGAGGGCTCTGTGTGAATGAGCCTTAGTGAAGATAACCTCACATGCGCCGCATTGTCATCCGAGTGAGCGCATGTGCACCACACAAACTCATTTTCACAAGCCGTCGATCGCGAAATCCGTTGTGCAGGGCCATTTGAGAACATTTTTATCATGGCACTGTCGTGTTTCTCGACTCTACAATGTCTAATTAGCTCGAGCTGAGGTACGCTATCAACAAGGTCCAACCATGTCGTTTCAAGCTGAAGCAAAGACGATTGACGCAGGAGCTTGAGCGGTCGAGCCGGAGATTGAGGCGTGCGTCGTGCAAGCAATGTGGTGTCTCATCGTCGCGTGCTATCGACTACAAATACCGAGATCTGTTCCATGTTGGAGTACTCGCTTGCATACACCGAAGAAGTCCTAAATCGCCAAGCAAGACCTGCGGTCCTTTGAGCAGTGTTAATATTGCAAGAGGCTGTTCTTTCGTTCAGTGATTGCAAGGACTGTCATTTCTGCATTGAAAAGCGAGTCTGGTATCTACAAGGCTCGTAGTGCATCGACGATTGCCTAGAACCGAGTGTATGGAAGCCTGGATTCTGTGTCAGCCATATTTTCCAAAATATCGCTAGGCTCTCCCACTGCTGGACTTACCACTTTCCACGGAGTGTGATCTTGACCCAGTCGCCCTTCTCGTCCGTCTCCTTTTCCACCTTTGTTGAGTAAGAGATAGCACTCATGATGCCGTCGCCAAACTTCTCGTTGATGACGGCCTTGTACGCATATCCATAGTTTTGCACGATCTCATACAGACGGTACATCAAAGGCTCTTTTGGTGGCATCTCCATCGATCGTCCTCGGTCTGGTAGTCCTACGATCTCAGTCTCGCGAAGCGTTGCCTCTGGAATGTCCAACAGCTTGGCCAGCTTGGAGATATCTTCATCGGAAGCCTTTGCCTGTCCGTAGAAGATGGCGGCAGCAGCTACTTCATCGCGTCCAAGCTCTTTCGCGATGGTCTCGAAGGAGAGGTTCTTGGCCTTCTTCTGGGCGAAGAGGATCGGGCTGTGCGATGGGAGCTTGTGAACAAGATCTTGCTGTATTGCTGTCAGCGTTCCTCATTCCAATTCAAACAAGGGTAGAGCTCGTACAGTGAGGACGGTGATCGGGTGACCAGACGATGTTCCTTGCTGTGCCATGGTGAATGTTTGTGTAGTTAGGTCGTGCTATAGTTCTGGTCTTTACGTTTGACTTGCGTGGTCAGGTAAATTTCTCGAGAGCTACAGTTGACAGCAGATACTGGGGCTCAAATACTCTTGCCTCGCCTACGCGACACAGTGATGCAAGTCTGGAGCAGACTGGAGCTACTAGAGAGGAGGAGCTTGCAGGGAGCTGGCCATCATTCCCGCTTTGCTTCCACTTCTCCGCTCCTATTCTTTCTTCCACCAGTATAGCTCCCATCTTCCGTATTTGTGTACAATCGCTGCTCCTGTGCAGATGATCTCCGGTGTGACCTGGTAAAAGGCATCTCCGAGATGCAGGTCGGCGTCACTGGAAAGCTCGTTGCTCGAAGGAGGAAGGTCAGAGATGGCTGGGTTGATCCTGTGCTTGGCAGACAGCTTGGCTCCGTTCCTCTGATTCCATTGCTAATGGTCGAAGATAGCAAAATCACGTAGGTCAAGGCTTGTCTTCATGATAACGAACACAAGTATTTGAGATACAGCTTCATCATGGATGTTGCTACGATGCAGCCAACCTTGGCTCGTGAGTGTGTATCGAGATTGACGCTAATCTTCTCAGCGGAAGGCGATCTGTACGCAGACAACTCCGCGTCAACAGCATCGCTGTACACATTGGCTCTATCACGACTACACTGCCTATCTAGTTCAACTTCGAGTCTTCATACGAAAGCTGCGGTTTGCAGTATCTATTGGAGGCCGGGCGTATCAGCGCTGGGGTATCATCAAGCAATATTATCTATGGGTCCTCCTTCATTCTCGCGACGCGAGACTTCATACTTCTGTGATCAGATCACCTCCGGCATATCTTCGAAAAGCCTAGCCACATCCTGCTTATAGCGCTCCGCCATCCTCCTCGCCTCGCTCTCACTATACTTTCGCAGCTTCTGCCAGGTCCAAGCCCAGATTTCAGCAATGTGGTCCAATTGATCAAGAATGGATGTTCTTGTGCCGAGAATGAACTCGGTACCCCAGCACGAGCCCAGATGAAACCGGATCTTTGTACGACCTCGAGGGTGGAACAACCCTCTACACAATGCCATGTGCCGCCAGTCAATCGATGGCTGAATATCCTGGCCTTTGACGGTCCCCAGGTTGATTGTCACATCCCGGATCTCCCTTGCCTGTCTTGGCCCAATTCTCCTGGCGAATTCTCGCAAACTCTCAATAATGCCATCCTTGTCTGAGCTCTTCAGATACTCGGTCTCGAAGTAGAAGCGGTTTAGGGAGTAGTAGAGCCTCAGCGACTCCCTCCGAATCTGTCTGCATGTTTGTGGCAGCCCAATGATACTAAGAGAGCATGGAGACCCGTCGTCTCTGGAATGGATGAAGGAGAAAGGCTTGTCGGTCCAGCTCTCAAGGTCGATCGTTCGCGAGTCTTCGTGGTGCTCCAGTAGTGCCAGCTCATAGATATTGTTGCGCAGTTCAGCAGGCAGTCTTCCAAACATCGAGGTCTCCATACCGAAGATGGGGAGCTGAGCTCAGCGACTCTCGCAGTGGTCACTCGGAATTTCTGTTTGGTCGGGATGTTTCAGGCACGAGGCTTGCGCGCGTGGTTATCCTGGCATGTGATCGAGAATAGAAACATATATGTCTTGGTCACAGCATTGTGTAAAGAGTAGTCAAGCAATGCGATCCTCAACGCAGTCAAATGAGAAGGTGAAAGACATGTACCTAGATGCTTAGACCCCGAGTGGAAGGTTGAGATGCACAGTCTCGGTACTTGCGGCCAGGGATAGCATTGGAGGACATTGCGGCTTGCATGACCCCTTGAGAAGTTCCGAGAGCAGAGAGCGACCGAAAGCTGAAGCCGATTGGCAGACAGATTCGTGCGGGCAGATGGGCGACTCACAGGTGCTGATCTCCGAACAAGAAGAATTCCAAAACTGTTGCTTATCTCAGGGACAGCAAGGTTGCAAGGGTCCATGAGATCTCCAGGTGGAGGTAACCGTAGATCAGGGTCCTAGGCGGCACAGCTCTCGGCGGAGCTAAGTCACATGACAGAGTAAGAGTGTTCTGGGCTTTAGAACTGATTAGGTTAACTGGCTGTCGTGGATGCTACAATGTGAACTATGACGGCAATACGCGCGGACTGGCCATGATCGAGCCTACATCGAAGCAGCCTGAACAACAAATTGTGCAGCTCGTGGTGCATCAGCCGCATAGTCCAGATGAGAAGGCAGAATCAAAGCTCCTCCCTGGCATATATTGTCAAGAGGATGGCAGATGATCAGTGTCCTTTGAGGCGAGACATTGTCCACTGGCCGCCCATTGAAGGGATCGCCAAAGATCTGTGTAGCATTCATGTCAGTTAACGCCGGCGCTGGAATCTTGACTGACAAGACAAACGTACCACAGCACTGCTCACGAGTGCCCCCAGTGAACCCAAGAGCCGGCCAGCGTTATGAACCAATTGACCACCTTGGCTGTATCCGCTCAATACGACCTTCGTGCCAGGACATTTTTGTACTGCAGTTGCAACAAGCGAAGCCATCTTCTGTGATCCATCGCTGTCACCACCTCCCAAAAAGCCGAGGACGTTTGCTGGGTAATCGACCTGTGGGTGCATTAACATTGCGCTTCATTTCAGGACAGTTGCCGAGACGTACACCTTGAACAGCGACATTGCCTCCGGTCAAGTCGGAAACAGCCTGAAAGAATGGCGGTCCAGTCAAGGTGCCAACATTTCCAGCCTCGAAAGTCCCTCGCGCAAAGATGATTGTGATGGCTCGGCAAGGCGTGCCATCGAAGAGCTGATTCTGTGTGGTCGAGCCAATGTAAGTGTCTCGCTTCGCTATTGGGTTGGAACGGGCAAGCGTAAAGAAGAGTATTGCAGCCAAGGCGAGGGACAACATGGCTGATGATGCTCTTTAAAGAAAAAGGGAGTCAACGTCTCTCTCTTCTGCTAGTCGCCGAGCAAAGAGATATACTTCGCGGCTCGCATTATGTCTGGAAAGAGCTGAGTGCCAAATCTGCGCACCGGACTCAGTGGGGAGATACTGAGTCCTTCATCTTGGAAGCCGCCGAGGTTGACTCAAGTCACTATGAGAAGTCATTGGGCTGCCAAGGTTGAGGTGTGATGGAAGACACTAGTGCCGTAAGTGCCTGATTTTGAGTTGTAGAGAACGACAGTGCACGCTTCTGTTTGACTGCCGCGACGGTCTGCATTCGGGAAATACTAACGACCGGGTACCAAATCGCTAACGACCAGGTACCAATTCTCACACAAACTGACTATCTTTATCAATTTTTCTCGGGATGAAGAGGCCGCTTTTCGATAAATCTAAGCAGACAGATCGACTCAGAATTACACGCTCTTGAAGATGCGCCTTCGAACTTCCAGTTTTCGAGAGAATATAGTCATCATTCTCGAGTTTTGTGAGCCTCTTCTTGTAACGGACCCTCAGTGTCCAGATCGGGACGAGGCAGTTAAGCACCGACATATTTTGTATGGAAAAATGAATCCGTACCTGGTTGTTATCCATTTGGTACCCGGTCGTTAGTATATCCCTCTGCATTCGTGCTTGAAGATCGAAATCGCAGCCCCAGGTGACATCCATGTTGAGTAAAATACAGTTTCGTGATTTCGGGGAATCGACATCGGCTCGGATTGGGTGTCCTCAACAGGCGCTGCTTGGTGTTGACAGAAACGACTAGATCGTTTGTTACAGATATTGTCTGTTCTGCCAACGCGTGCTCATGCCTGGGTGAAAGGATCCACGGGCATTGTTTGCGACATCATTGCCAATGTTATCAACCACTTCTGTGAGTTCGCGATGATCCCAGCCAAGCAGGGTTGACCTAGCCTTCCCGAAGATCAAATTCATCGCGCTATGCCTCGGAGGGCGCGATCAGATTTGGTAATTGCAGTGCCGTCTGACGACTGCATTGTGTCTCTTGTTGCGAACGTGTGACAGTTCGGCATAGCGGACAGTACTTACCGGTCAGTTACCTGTTTCCCAAGAAGTATGGTGGTCTCTGTTCGGCGTGCGGAATGAGTTGCAGCCGAAAGAGAGTCTCGAGTATAAGATCTTGATTCAAGCTTCCACGCGAAGCCGTCGTGAAATTTGGATGTTTGATCTAACTCCAGCTTGGCCTGTTCATAATGTTGCCATCGCTGGCAGAGCGGCTCTATGGCCTCTTATCTCGCTCGTCTTGCCCAGCGACCTGGCCTTGAAAACGTTGAGGTCTCTTCATGTGGTATCTTTGCTCTCCCTGAGCTGTTCATCATATGTCCTCCTTCTAGTGGTTGTCGGCCTCCTCAGTGAACTTCTTGTAGCCATCTGCATCCATCAATGCATCCAACTCTTCAGGCGCAGACACCTTGATCTTAGCCAACCAACCATCAGCCTCTGGACTCTTGTTGATAGTGCCTGGCTTCTCCTCCAGCACGCTGTTCGCCTCGATAATGGTACCACTGATAGGAGTCATGATGTCTGAGGCAGACTTTACGGACTCCACAGCGCCAATGGACTCTCCTTGACCAACTTCGAGGTCGACGGTGGGTAATTCGACAAAGACGACATCTCCGAGTGCTTTGGCAGCGTATTCTGAGATGCCAATCGTGCCTGCCGAAGTGGTAAGCTACGCGCATGTGAAAGTGGGGTGGTGCGTGAGATCAATGATACCTGTGCTGCCATCCTCCGATAGTTCAACCCATTCATGGTCCTCAGTGTACTTCTTAACCCATGCTGTAAAGGTCAATATGTGTGGTAATGCTTCAATGCCAGATTGTCACGCTACCTGTCGCGCTTCCGCTGAAGCTTCGAGCTGGCTTCAATGCGGTCTGCTGGGCTCTCAATCGCAAGTACTGTGGTCGGCTGCATCTGGCGAAGCTCGAAGAAGCAATTGAGCGAGCAAAAGCTCTACCAGCCACCGCGGAAGCCATATCTGCGCTGTAGAGAGGAGAGTGAAGCTACAACTGTTTTGTTATACTTTGGAGGTAGAACTATGACTGCGGGCGTGCTTCACTTGCATGTGCTCGGTGCTCGGGAAGCGCTGCCGCAATTGGCCATCGTAACCGCGACTCTTGGCATTTGACTTGAACTTCGATGCTTCATCGGGAATCAGTGCCGCCCGCATTGAACATCGTCACGAAGATGTTATACGAACTGATAGGCGTGGTATTTATCTCATTGTATGGATGGAGGCGGAAATACTGACATGGTCATCAGGTACGCCCTGGTCGCAGCGTTAACGAGATCAAAGAGTACGCCTCTCAAATCCCTCCGCAACTCTTCTACCCATTCATCTGACCTTTGCGCTGCATAGAATCACTCGAACAACGGGCAACATTGTACTCTCTGCTGGTGGTGTAGTACGAGGAATCACAAACTGGGGCACTTTTACTCTGCCCAATCCCGCGCGAAAGCAAGGCGCAACCTACAAAGAAGGCCACTATTTTATTCTCCGATTCGACTCCAGCGCAAAGACACAGCATGCCGTACGAAGAACGCTGGGTCTCGATCCTCGCATGATCAGATACAGTGTGGTAAAGATGGGTAGCAAGCTGGATGAGATCAAGGACATTGCAGGGAAAGCGGAATGGACCACGACAGGAACCTCGATGTGAAGCATGAGATATCCATCTATGGGGCGACGAAAAAACGGCGCGGAGGAGTGAATGTACAGACACAGCATGGCATGAAATTGGGTGGCGTTTTGTGTTGATACCCGAGAAGGACGACAGAGGTCCTATAAGATACGAGCGCGGATGGGAAAATGGCCACGCATTGGTCGCTGCTCCGCGTCTCTGCATAAAGAGTCCAACGTCTCATGGAAACGACTGTATTCCGAAAACACCCATCGACCTGGCTCGGGTCGGCCGCTATAGCCGCTGCCCTCCTGCAGCGGGAACTGCTTTGCCCAGTCACCGTAGTCTATACTGGAGAGGAGACTTGCATGCACGACCTGGCTGCGATAAAAAGAGAACTTGAAAGCGTGAGCATCGCAGAACGAGACGGAACATGATATACATACTCGACTCACGTCGAACCAAAGCGCCCGAGAATCTTGCAAATTGTTGCAGATTCGCGGAATAGATCTGAGTTCACGCAAATGTGAATGCCACATCTCGACTTCTTGCAAAATTTAAACAGGACGCCATCCTTGTTGCGCCGGATTGCCTCGCCGTGTGGCATCTCAATGCTGATAATAATGTTCAGGCTGCCGAAGAGTAAGCGCTGTGCCAGACTTGCCCGTCTCCTCTCGAGACCGCATAGAAGCATGCAGCACATCAACCAGCAGCTCCTTCGACACCTCTCGGCTGCACTGTGTCAGCCAGTCGTTCGTCATGGCTTCAGCAAGGATATCGGCAATCCATCGTCTCAGTCCACTTCCAACCACGGCATTGGCAATGATCATCTCTGCGGTGCGTAGGCTTGTGGTAAGTCGAAGTGTATCGATGGCGTCCATGACCGCGTTCTGCATCTTAGTATCTTCCAGATGAGAGGCCAGTATCCATAGCTCACACAGCCTGTGCATCGCTTCTCTGCTCTCTCCCTCGTTTGTAGGTACAAATCTGCCGTTCTCGTGCTTTGTTGGAGTATTCATAGCATCTAGAAAATCTGGTTTCTTGGCAGCCACGCAGCGCAGGTAGAGAGCGAAGCATTTCGGATCCTCGTTGGGAAGCACAAGCTTTGGTTTTCTGGTCCATCTGCTCGTCACATTTATTTCCAGCACCTTTGAGTGACCACGGCAGCGCCGCTCATCGACCATGAAAATCTGTTTTTCATGATCCTTCCCAACGGTCACTTCTAGTTCTCTGGGCAATATTCCTTGAATTGCGTTGAAGAGCGCGGGCGTCAGCAAGTGTTGAGCGCCTTGGAGTGATGTTGCGCTGAGATCGGCTGCCATCCATCTCGGTACCTTGTGTTGATGCTTGGGAGACAGCTGACCCGCAATGGACCAGATTTGCTGGCCTTGAGAGACGGTCAGGCGCACAGCATTCTCCGCATGCTTCTCCAACAGCTCATCAAGTAGATCGGCGAGCGCACTTGAGAAATTGTCGTCCTGCATGTAGGTGTCGTCCATAATGAGTAATCGACACAGCCTGGAAAGAACCGCTCCATCGTGCTTAGCTTGAACATCGAGACTCTTTGAGAGCTTGCGCAGCATACGTGCACTAGCGGACTCGACCATCCCGACGTTCAAACGACCCTCGTGAGTCCAGTCGAAGTACGTTTGGAATTCTTCTGAATGGACATTATCGAGATGAAATGTTGTCTTGCCTGGATTTTGCGCGATTTGCTTCCGAAAGTAGCTTGAGTTCTTCACAAGCAAGTCTTCATATATAGCGAAAGTCTCGCGGTCCTCCTCTGGCTGGGCTTTGAGTTCAATAGGTCGAATCTGCCGACCCACTGTGATCGTAATAGTGCGGTTGTGATTCAATCTGCGATCGCCATCAGTCCAAGGCTTCGAGATATGATGTATGCTCTGGCGTCGAATTTCTAGCTGTGTTGCGCTTGTACTGATGGAAAAGAAATGTTGAGAAACTGCTATTTACTCACCTTGTGCGCTTCGATGACCTGCCTTCAGTGCCTTCAGGCCGCGATCTTTTCTTGTTGCTAGCCATTGCTTCGACACCTACTTCGCGTGGCTGTGCGACCAATCGAGATGTCGATGTCGATGTCGATGCATCGTCGACGAAGTTGGCGGTGCAATTGGGTCGCCAAAACCGCAGCTGCTCTAGCCAGCGCATCGTGTTCGCACGTGCAGTCAAGTCGTTCGAAGTGAGATAGATCCTGCGCAATGTGGCAGTCATGTGCTACCGACCACAAGCTTCATCCACTTCACTTTGCTGAGCGGAAGCCTCGAACTTTATCTGACAAGTGTTCGCAGCGAAGCGGACTCAGACCTCACCTCACTTCAGCTCTGCTGCAAACAGCAACGCATGTGACTTGGACCGTGTACCAATTTCAAGACTGCACCGCGTCATGATCGGGTTTCTCGTCCATAGAATCGTGAAGCTTAATGCCCGCGACTGCACTTATCTTATTGACCTATTGTCATGGTGAGATACATGCTCTACGTCTCTTTCACGATTAGTTTGGTTAGCGAACTCACCATATCCTCGATCTTGTACGGTTTAGATATCACATCATCCATGCCAGAGGTCAACATCTCATCCTGCTGCGCACCTCTGACATTGGCCGTGACTCCCAGGATCGGAATGCGCTCAATCTCGCCACGCGCTTCTAAGTCTCTGATCGCCCTTGTTGCAGTATTTCCGTTCATCTTCGGCATTTCTTGATCCATCAAAATAACGTTGAATGCGCCTTTATCTCCAGAGGACAGCTTTGGCGCGTCTCGTACGCTCTGCACAGCTTCTTCGCCATTATTCGCCGTCGTGACGTTGAAGCCTTTTGACTCCAGCTTTCTGAAGACTATGCGCTGATTGATGATATTGTCCTGCCATCTGTGAGCACCGAGTATTGCGCAGATGGGAGCGACTTACTTCAACCAGCAACACATGCGCACGAGAGCCAGTTCGATTCAAGGAAGTAACGGGCCGCTTTGATGTCTGCTCTTCCACGTGTCCCCCCTTTTGAACTTCTTGAGATTGGAGCGTTTCTCCCGTGCGATGTGCTCTTGACACTTGTGGTCTTTCCGCTTCTTGATATCGATCGTCTCTGGATTCGTCTTGCGGACTCTCATCTGGACCACCATCAGGCAGCTTCTCGTCCTTCATTTCCTTCAATTTGTGTGCGGGCTGCTGGCCCTTTGGAGCCCAATTGAACGGCTCAGAGAGGTCAGTATCCTGATCATCAGCAATCCCCAGCGCCTGTATCTGGTCACGTAGATGTTCCTGACCTCCTTCTGAAGATGCCTCGGGATCCACGCTCTCGTCCTTATCCGTCCGACGAACCTTGAAGAAGAATCCGAACGTGCTACCCTGTCCTTCAGTTGAGCTAACTCCAATTTCGCCGCCATGAAGATGGCAAATCTTTCGACTAATGTTGAGCCCAAGCCCTGAGCCTCCATATACTTCACCGGTCTTGGGAGTTGCTAAGTGAGAGAGGTCAGCAGAATGACGCTTTGGGTGATGGTCAAACAGACCTTGCCTGAAGCGCTCGAAGAGCCGCTTTTGACCCTCGCTACTGATACCTATGCCGGTATCCTGCACAGCGACCATTATGTATAGAGGCTCGCCGTCTCCCCACTCCTTGGTATTTGTAGCATCCATTCGGTGCGCGACGCTTTCGGACTCAAAGAAAACGACGTCTGGTGGATATGACTTCGGTCTTTCGAGGCTTGCAGCCACTGAGCAAACGATCTTCTTTTCTCCTTCGCTCTGATGTGTGAACTTGATGGCTACAAATAATAAATCATGGCGTTAGCTTTAGACGTTCTAGATCCGCGCGTACGTTCTTCATACCATTCGTGATCAGATTGATGAGCACCTGAAAGCAATGGGTATGAGAGTCAGCGATGCTTCAGAAGATGCTCACTCCGCATGACAGCGGCCGGACAGTGCTGCCATCTCTGACACCGCTGCCTCAGCCGTAAACATTCGAGTGGAGCCATGGCTTGGAATCGAAGGCATACTCACCTGTCCTATTCTCGGCATGTCCGCCATCACAGTCCTCACCGAAGATGCGGAGTAAGCTTCATCGACACGGTATCCGAACTGCAGCTGCTGCTTTCGGAACTCATGCTGGAACATCTTAAGTGTGCTGGCCAGCTGGCGATGTGGTTGATACGGCTTTGGCACCAGAGACAGAAGAGAAGCATCGAGCTTTGAGAACGATAGCACATCGTCAACGATGTTTTTCTGGTGGGACACGCAGAGTCCGATAGTCTCAACCGCCTCTCGGATGACGTTCGTGTCGATGTCCTGCTTTGGGTCGGAAATTGCATCGGCGATATCCTCAGCGCAATGGAGCACGGCAGAGAGAGGGTTTCGAATCTCGTGTCTAGAAGTGGTGAGCCAGATAGTTAGCAGATGTCTGCAATGTTATGGTGCTTTTGGAAAATCAATCTTACGATATCATGTCGATGAAGCGCTCTTGCTGCTCTTTTCGCTCCCTTGCTTGTTGCGCTGCCTTGCGCTCAGTCAACTCAGCGCTCTTTTCTGAGCTGATATCAACAATGCTGCAGATGAAGCCACCATATTCACGCAGACTAACGTGTTGAAGATTTTCGTCTCCTAACGGCGTCAAGAGCAACAGGCGCCAAGGATGAGGTTCGCCGCGAGCTCGAAACTCAGTCCTCAACTCCTTGCTGTTGTGGAAAGCATCTTGATATGCCTTCATCACACGATCGTAATCATCAGGATGTATGCTTTGTGGCCAACTGGTGAATGATCGGTCGTCGCCTAGTTCTGTCGTGAGGTCCCAAAAATGTTGGTTGACAAACACTGCTTTGGCGTTGTGATCAAGAATCGCAAGACCGGAGGGCAACATTTCTGCGAACCTCCTGAAGAAAGGATGCTCATCGAGGGGAGAATTGTCCACAGACTTTGCGCCCTCTTGCGTCTGGCCACCGCGATCGACCACTGTGCCCTTCCCTCCTCCTGACCCCATCTCAAGTGAGCGATAAAGCATCGGCTTTGGTAGAAGCTGAACGAGGACTGCATTTGGCCGACCAGCCTGGTCTAATAAGGGACTTACTACGGCCGTGGAGGTTTGCTTAATGTCTGTTGCCTCATTTTGAAGCAAGTCATGGCCTTGTACTTCTTTGGGAAGTCCACGTGAGATCACCGAGCGCAGAACTTCCACAGTCTCCGCGGATAATGCATCCTGTTGGGCTTGACCTTGCGCTTTCAGACCGCCGGCATCGCCCCAGGCTTTATTGTGAAGTAAGACCAGGTCGTCGTTCCAGAAGATCGCCGCTGCGTAGACCAGAGCCGCAGTCGTGACTGCATAGCCTTGGAGATCTTTCGGCCAGTCTGAGAATTTCCCAAGTCTGCACTGCTTCCACGTGTCGTCGTCACCTGGAAGAGGATTCTGGTATGAGATGTTCTGCGCTGATTGTGGCCCAGTAGAGGCTTGCGGAGGAGAATCGCCCATTACTTCATTTGGGAAGGTTGATGTTCGAGCAGTGGCGGCAACCATCAGGCTCTGATGATCGACTGTGTCTGGGGTATCTTCCTTGCGCGTTTCCAATATTGGAAGACGTGGTGTACGTCATCATGATCAACTGCTCATAATCAGCACACTGCTCGGAAGACGCCAGTTCTACAGAATTCTGTGTGCTCTGCAACTCGAAATCAGCAGTCTCGCATGCAGACATATAGAGAATATAGAGCCGCAATATGTCTTCTGCTGAAGACAGAGTACAAGAAAAGACAGGATCAACAAAAATGCTGGACGAGAAATTGTGCATTCGACCTCTCATTGGCTGAGGAGCTGTATCCGCTTTGAATCCTTGCTCGTTGTCCAAGGGGTTACTCAGGCACCGGAACATCGACAGCGTTCAATGCAATGCAGAGGTAGGCATAGAAGCCGATGTAATGCACCAAGGCCAGTGTTCCTTCTTTGCCAAACGCCTTCACGCTTTCGTCCCATTGTGAACGCGGTAGCGGTCCTGGTGTACTGCACAAACGCTTCGCAATGTCATAGGCTAACGAGCAGCCCTCATTGAGATCTGCTGGTTTTCGGTCTTGCTTGATAGCATCGATTTGCGAACTCGTTAGGACACCAGCCTTCTCGGCGACATTTTCGTGGGCGTACAACTCGTAAGCAGCCTGGAAATGGCCCCCACAAGCCAGGATTGCAGTTTCTTTCACATCTTGGGGAATCTTCAGCTTGCCTAAGCTGTACACCAACTCCATGGCCAGTTTGCCAGTCTCTGGAGCTGCAGTCAATAGCGCATATGGGCCAACGAAGGCGCCTCTGTCGTCTTTGTAGCGGAACTTTTCGCCGTCCTTGCCAAATCCGTACTCGGCGATCTTGGAGAAGTCGTCGTACACTGATTGCTCCTCGGACGAGAGCTCACCACGCGCTCTGGGAGGAATTCTGTCGCCCATATTGGTTTGGATACAGAAAGATTCTGATAAGTAGTACCTCAGATGCGTTTGTCAGTAATGGGTGTGCGGAGGTTATATGGAATGGGGTGGTAGGTTTGTCGCTTTTTGAGTTTGATTGCATCACAGCGCAGCGCAGGATGCAGGCACAAGATCAGTGCGCAGATGAGCCACGTTAAGAAGCACAACAACCAACGTCTGCTACAGGCGTTCATCGTGGCGATTAGAACACACAGCAGAATCGGGAATCACGAGGAATCGAAAACACTCATCAACAATAACTTTGTCAACGAGGCCCGACGAAAGCCGCGAAAGTCAAAGCGACTCAGCAATTTTCATCAGTGTTTACGTTGCTGGATCCGATATGCACCTTGTTCCTCTATTGTGGCTTCAGCCGGGTATCTTATTAATCATCACATGCCTTCAGATTGTCAGTTCCTAGGCGACCGAGACGCCGAGAGCAGAAGCAGCGACGCTGCGTGAGATTTCCACGTCCAAGAGCCAGCCAATTCCCACCAACGTATCTATCCTGGCTTTCCTTCCAATCTCGTAGCATCGCATGGCGACCCAGTGGGCATGAGGGCAGCCGCTATGTAGAGGATCAGCATTGACACAACAATCGGAGGCCTTGGAGCCTTACGGATAGAAGTCAGTTCTCGTCGAGACTTTTGCTTCTTTGAGCATTTCCTCGTAGATGAGGCCATCATCGCGAAGCGGGTCCATGCCGCATACTTGGAGATACGTTCTCGGCTGTCCCGACAAGCTAGTCACGGAGTTTGCAGCATATCGCAAGTCTGAACTCCTATCCCATTGTGCGGCATCTTGCATCATTTGACGCGCTTGCTCTGAGAGTGCCGGGGTAGATGAGCTCTGGTCCAGAGAAATATAGCTGGAGCGGAACACTTGTGGACAACACTCTGGGTGCATTAAAGAAGGTACAGCGAGCCATTGACCAGTAAGGGAATATTTGAGCGGCTGGTCCTGAATTTTTCGAGAAAGAGCAGCTGAAATAGAAGCTCCTGCAGATACACCACCGACCACGAAGCCCTTGAAAGGGTCCGCTTTCAAGTGAGATCCAGTAGCGTTCTCAGCGATCCATTTGAGTGAGTCCCAGGTATCGTACTGTGCAAAGGGAAACTTGTGCTCAGGGCCTAGCCTTTGAATTGAAAGGAAGTGATTAGCGCGGAGAGAGGCACGGCAAGCTTCTCGTAGCCTCACCTGTAGCTAATACAGACGACGGTCGCGCCACATAGTAGTCCCAACATCCTTGCAATCTCCGTCAATTGGTCTTTGTCACCCGCAACGAAGCCACCGCCAAACAGCAATACAACAAGAGGACCAGCAGGACCGCTCGATGGCTTGACGATCTTGAGGGAGCTTTTTTATCCATCTCGCATTGGAATGTCATGGTAGAACTCAATCAATTCCTTCGGGGTTGGGCCTAGCTGCTTCAGCACCGCGTCTGTGTGAGCTCTCAAAGCTTTGCGCGCCGCATGAGGATCATTCTGCGGTGGAGGCTGAGGATTGCGATGCCAGAACTATGGGCGCAGTCAGCATTAGAATTGCAGTCTGCATGCCTTCATACCTCAGCAACCTGGGGATGTGGTTGAGCAGAATGATCAAGCTGCTCTCGTGTCAATAACATCGTCTGCTTGATCGAGTTGCTTGCGCGTGGAGTCAGGCTACTGATACAAGGTTGACTGAAGTTGTTGATAGAATTTCGTCAGCTCCGACTTTGTTCGAAGTATGGCGATGTCGTCTTATTCTAGCGAGCCGAGCTAGGGACGGCTGGGCAGTAGAAATATGTCTCTCCAACTCGACCGCTACCAAATATTAAATGGATGGCTCTGCCATGTAGCAAAGCGACTTCCGCTTCTGGAAGGAGCAGTGACTTCGCATCTCGAAGGACTCCAGATGTGATGACCGGCTAACGAGCGTGCATGCCGGCCAAATACAACCACCACGAATCATGGTCTCCAGTCATGGTCCGTATGTCCGTGAGCCGTGTGGACCACAGATTCGTCGCATTACATGGTCGAGATGGTGACGACGGATGTTGGTCACAAGCATCAGACTTTCTGAGAAGGTGGAAAAGAAAGAACGACACATTTCCTTTGCAGAATGCAATTACGCAATTCGGTATAGGCCATGGCCTGAAAATAATATGCTCTCCGCCGGAAATTTCGCGGAGGGTTTCGCACCAACTTTCCTTCTTGACACAGACTTCCTTGAGGAGATTCTCCTATTGTTCTTCACCACAGTCCGAGACACCAGAATCATCGTTCGAGGTGTCACCACAACAATCGATGGCAAGCGTCCGGCTTCAATGCTCGAAGCTAAGTTGAGTTGGCATCTTATGCCAAGGATGAGTTGTGCCAACAAGAAGCTTGCCAGATAGGGCAAATGCGTTATCATCGACCTCAGCTATAGTCTCACGATGTCCATCGTGACACACGCCATCTGTTCCGACATATCTAGATCCAGACTCGATCTCGACAACCTTGCCATCAGATCATCATTAAGATCATGACTGCCGAGTGGGAGTTCAAAGCACAAAGCGCTCGCGATGCCCGAAATGTATCGCTTGCAAAAGCAGATCCACCCATTGCGGTCCCGATGCAGACGTTGGTAGCCTTGAGCTCGCAGGGCCTGCCCATCGAAATACTGACAGCACGCGAGTATGATTTGACCACAAATTTCAGCGCCGCCCGCCTACTGGAAGAGCTGCGACAGAGGAAGGTGACTTCCGAAGAGGTCACCCGAGCTTTCCTACGACGCGCCGTCGTTGCGCATCAGGCTACAAATTGTCTGACTGAGCTGCTATGGGACGAAGCGATCGAGCGTGCGAGATTTCTCGACTCGTTACCTGAACCGTTGGGGCCGCTACATGGCTTACCCATCAGTGTTAAAGAACATCAGGGCATGCACATCTACCAGAAAAGCACGAATGCCGCATATGTCGCTTGGATCGACTCTCCATCTCTGTACTCGCCTCTGAATCAAGCTCTTTGGGACGCTGGCTGTGTGTTTTATGTCCGCACTAACCAGCCGCAAACGCTGCAATGTATCGAGACTAATAACAACATATATGGCAGGACTGTCAATCCTTGGAATCGCAATTTATCCAGTGGGGGAAGCAGTGGTGGCGAAGGTGCACTGATCGGTATGCGTGGAAGTGTTCTGGGCATCGGTGGCGACATCGGCGGCTCTGTCAGAGCACCGGCGGCAGCCAATGCGCTCTATGGGTTTAAGCCAACAGCTAATCGACTCGGTGTCGCCGGTATGAAAGCTACGATGGCCGGGAACGAAGGCATCCATGCTACCTACGGACCACTGAGCACCGATCGTGAATCAATCGAGCTATTCATGAGAGTGGTGCTGGACGCTCAACTATGGAAACAGGATCCAGCCTTGGACAGCAAACTATGGCTACCTGTGCAGATCGTCGGACCCCTCAAAGTCGCTGTCATGTGGTCGGACGGCGTTGTCAACCCTCAGCCACCTGTCACACGAGCCTTGGCAGCCATTGTCGAGAAGTGTCGCCAGTATGGCATGCGTGTCATCGACTGGGATCCCGTGAACCATGATCAAGCGTGGGATTTATACGTTTCGCTCCTCTATCCGGACGGTGGCGCCGATGCTCGACGACCGCTCGAAGAGGCAGGAGAGCCTGTATTGCCGCTCATAAATTGGATCACATCTGAACAACGAGAATCGAAAATGCGCAGTATCCATGAGTACTGGAAAATAATTTGTCAAAGAGAGAAGTATAGGGCTGAGTACGCCCGTCGTTGGAATTCCACTGCTGGTAATGGCGAACGGGAAATCGACGTAATCCTTTGTCCTGCCGGTCCTGGTGTTGCTCCAATTCACGACACAGCTAAATACTGGTCTTATACAAGCCAGTGGAACCTGCTGGACTATCCTGCAGTTGTCTTTCCCACGGGAGTTTTCATGGACCCGTCGATCGATGTGAAGGACGAGCAGTACCGGCCGCTGAACGATCAGGATGAGTATCATCATAATCTTTACGAGCCGGAAACATGTGTTGGCGCGCCTGTTGGTCTTCAATTAGTTGCCCGTAGAGGTAAGGACGAAGAACTCATTGCAGCGCTGAAGGAGATCGAGAAAGCAATGGGCAAGCTTTGAGAGCACTGCAGCCGGTGGTTGCATCCGGATTTGTTCTTATCATCGGCATGCAATCGTCAGATGCTTTCGAACATTAACATTTTCTGCTCGAGCTGGCTTCTTACGATCTTGATGTAAGTTGTTGCTTCTGTCAACTCGGCTAATTCGGCTTACGTTGGCTGGTCCACGATAGAAAACACCTTCCTCATTCAGACTCGCGAAGACTGAAACTGCATAGATTAGCGCGGGGAGCCGCATCCTCGCAGCACCAAGCAATGATAAGCTTGTCAAGCATTGGAATTTCTGCGCCAGGCTGGGAGACTAATCATGTTAGATCACTCGCCATGTACTTGCTCCAATCAAGGCACCGAAGCTGCTGTAGCGAGGACGATTCCGTCGTATCCGATATGCAATAATGCAGATGCCACGCGGACCTGAACCGATGCAGAACCTCATCTTGCCTATTAAAACCATCATCGCCTCCAGAGCCGACACCCTGCCCTCAGTTCTCAGTGCAAAGGACCTTCATTATGTGGAAATACCTCTTGTGCCTTTCGGCTCTTCAATTTGCGGCAAATGCTGTTTTACATGAGAAGCGGTCATCTGATTCCTCAGGCGCCTGGAAACGATCACAACGCGTCGACAAAGATGCTATAGTTCCCCTCAGGATTGGATTGAAACAGCACAATTTGACAGCTGGCGAGGAAAGGCTGCTTGCGATCTCGGACCCGTCATCTGAACAGTATGGCAAATACATGTCCCGAGAAGAGGTCGACGAGCTGTTCGCGCCATCTCACGACACCGTGAACGCCGTGAGAGCATGGCTCATTGGCCATGGCATCAACCAAACAGTCGTCGCTCATAGTGACAGTAAAGGCTGGATTGCAGCCAACATTCCGGCCGGTGACGCTGAATCACTTCTGTCGTCCGAGCTGTACGAGTTTGAGCATACGAGTAATGGAAAGATCCGGATGGGCTGCGACCAGTATCATGTTCCCACCCATTTGACTAAACACATCGACTACATTACCCCTGGAGTCAAAATGTCGGCTGTCTTGAAGAAGAGGGATCTCAGCAAAGGCGAAGGTTGGGGTCCGCATCATGGCAGAGGGCCACAGCCACATCCAAATCCGACATGGCACTACCCAATGCCACCTGCTGCGTCTGGACTGCCTCCGGATGTTGCTAACTGCGGCGTCAATATAACACCGCCTTGCTGGCGTGCTCTTTATGGTCTTCCGGTTGGCCACATCAACGACTCCGTGAACACTCTTGGGCTCTATGAACAGGGCGACTACTTTTCTCAATCAGACATCAGCAAGTATTTTGCCATGTACTCGCCGAATGTGCCCTCAAACACTTCTCCGCAAGTCGTTTCTGTAGATGGCGGCGAGGCGCCCGTTGCGGCCTCAGATCCTGGAAACACCGGCGAGTCGGATATTGATCTCGATATTGCCATCTCTCTGGTCTATCCACAATCAGTCATCGTCTATCAGGTTGATGATGCCAACTATGCACCCAAAGAAGTGGCCGTGGATAACACATTCAACACCTTCCTGGATGCGCTGGACGGATCTTATTGCAACTACACTGCGTATGGCATTACCGGAAACAGTCCTGGTATCGACTCTACCTATCCTGATAGCGCATCGAACGGGTACAAGGGCCAATTACAATGTGGTGCATACAAGCCAACTCGAGTCATATCTGCATCATATGGAGAGTCCGAGAAAGATTTCCCGAAGAACTATGTGCTTCGTCAGTGCAACGAGTTCATGAAATTGGGCCTCCAGGGCCACACAATCTTTGTCTCAAGCTCCGACTATGGCGTCGGTAACGCACCTGGCGATCCCACAGCAAGTGGCTGCTTGTCAGGAAATCGGCAGAATCAGACAATTTACAATCCAGACTATCCAAGTGGGTGCCCTTGGATAACAACAGTCGGCGCCACTCAGCTGTATCCAAATCAGACCGTACTTGACAAGGAGAGCGCCATGCAGGTCGATCTCTGGCGGCCAGGAAGACCGAATGCATACCATTTCTTTGCCACGGCTGGTGGGTTCTCCAATTACTTCCCGACTGCATCATACCAAAGATCTGCGGTAGATGAGTATTTCGCAAAGCACGACCCTGGCCATCCCTACTATACTGTGAACGCGAATGCCACCAACATTGGTGCTGGAGGCGGCATCTACAATCGTGCGGGTCGAGGATATCCAGATGTCTCGGCGAATGGCGCCTACATGCCAATCTTCAACAATGGCACTCTTGGAAAGTTCTTTGGAACATCTCTGGCATCCCCCATCTGGGCTTCCGTGATCACTCTGGTCAATCAGCAGCGGACGATTGCAGGCAAAGGTCCTGTTGGCTTCATAAATCCAACACTGTATGCCAATCCTTGGGTATTGAATGATATCGTGAATGGCTCAAACCCGAACTGTGGCAGCTCTGGATTCAAGGCTATTGACGGATGGGATCCCGTGACAGGATTGGGTACGCCTAATTATCCAAAGATGTTGAAGCTATTCATGCGCTTGCCATAGAGTATCTTGAGGCCATCTCGGTTTGATTGCGGTCTGTCAGGTCGCACGGCTGCTGACACAGGACTTACAAATGCTCTAATTGTTTCGCGATGGAGTGGCGCGAAGGACTGCTTTCCAGACAAGAATCGGTTTCTGCGGCATGAGAAAGCTTGGCAGCGCATCCTTCCCGTAATTATAGGCTGCGATCCAATGAGATCCGCTATAGAAGCCCCTATGTACGCCACAGCAACCAAAAATTCCACAAGCACGGGACGACTTTCTTGAAACGTTCAGCTGCGCCAGTGTCTTTATAAAGGCCGGTGTCCAACGTAGAAAATAGTAGGTGTCCAACAATTCCCTTGCACTGTTTTCCGACATCGACATTCGTTTAGTTTTAACAAAAGCTGGAATATCATACCATAAAACCTACGAAAATGGCATCTCTATTCGCAATATCCGGCCTCCTGGGCGTGACTCTCGCCCAAACCAGCACACTCACTCTCCCATTCTACGGCTACGACCAACAATCCGTCGTCGGTTCAGTCGTTTCAGTCAGCAACCAAATCACCACCATTCAACTCGCATGTCCAGAAGGCACAGATGGAAGCGACTGCGGCCTATTCCCATATCAGACTTTGACAGTTGGACCATCGACATACAACATGTTCATGTCCGCTCCAGACGGCGCCTTCATCGGTACACAGGAATGCAGCGCTACAGTCTGCACCGAAAGTAACGGAGGCAGCGAGGCCAACTTCCCAGGTTCAAGCGTGACGACATACGATGCCAGTGATGTTGCGAGTCTGCCGGTCACTGTCACTGCTGGCGCGGATCAATTGGGAAGCGGAGGTGCTGCTGCTACGACTACTGGAGGTAGCGAGAGTGCGACTTCCACCGCGAGTACTGGATCGAATGCTAGTCAGACGACTGCGAGCGTTACTGAAATGAGTGGAACCGCGAGCTCAACTGCGTCCGAGACAAGCACTGCAACGGAATCAGCTGCTTCGACTAGCTCTAACAGCGCGGCATCGTTGCGAGCTGATGCTCTTAATGGAGCATTCCTCGCCGCCGTCCTTGGTCTCCTTGGCAGCTTTGTGCTTTAGAGCAGCAGCTTCCTGAGCCGACCATTGATGGCGCGCTCGAGTTCTCCCCTAGACTTTCGCACTGCATCGGAGCAGTGTGAAGCGTGGAACTTTGTCATTTGGCGTAAACTCGTCGATACGTAAGTGCGAGAAGAATCCAATCAGCAAGCTCCACTCTTGGAGCCCTTTCTGGCCCCAACTTTGACTCCTTGATTGTCAAGCACCGCCTTGGGATCACGATGACAATCGGACTGTGGATGTCCGTAGACCAGTGCAATAATCCGGCCATGGATCAATCGCCATCGGTCGTGGAGGAGATGAGAATAATGGGATGCTTCTGGCGTGGATGCAAGTGCGCGTTGTAACGAGAGGTGCTCCATGGGTCGCTCCGAACGACCGGATCAATGTTGAAAGGCGACTGAATTGGGTATCATCCTAGCTACTGTCTATGGATATAGTCCGAGAACGACAGGTCTCATTCATAAATAAATCTGTCAGAACCAAATTGAAGGAACTTCCAGTCGAGCATTATCCAACCGAGACTGCCATCATCACAAGCCCTTGCGCTCAACGCAGTTCGTATGTGACAGCTGCTCGCCATCTCGCGATTTTCATCTCCTGCAGCGTGTTATCGGCAATGTAGCTGCCGCACATCCAGGCATTATTACCTGTGGTTGAGCATCGGGAATCTCGCAGTTTACCAACTGCATCGAGCCCAAATCGCAACCGAGGCTTTGAGCTCCATCGAAAGCGACATGCCAGTCAGTCCATTGGGCAGGCCACGGAAGCCTCGAAAAATCGCCATCGTGCCTTTGGTACTTTCCATGGAGCATGACGCAATCCTGGCAAGTTGGACTTAAGAACTCGCAACCAGCATATGGTCTGGAAGGCGTCGAATGTAGCATCATCTCGCGAAAGCTAATTCGCTATACAAGTCCGAGCGTGAAAGGCCGTTACAAATCCCACTGTAACACTGGTACATTCTGGTCATCTCATGTCGTGCATCCAGGCACCATTCAACTCTTCCGGAAAGTTACCGAACATATTTTCTTCGTGAAATGTCGCCTGATCAATCGAGGTATATTCGCCGTGGTAGGCGTCGTAGTGCATACCGCCATTCTGCACAGGGTGATGCGGCAGCCATTGGCTCTGCTGTTCGGGCGATTGCATCTCCTGGCCGGGCATCTGGAATCCAGCAGACGCGGGGCTCGTGTTCGTCGACCCATTCTCGGGTCCTTGCTGTATTAGACGGACCGAATGGTTGATCAAGATCAAGGCTTGCTTCATAAAGCTTGCTCCTGCCTCGCTGTTGACCTTCAATGTCCATTTGAACTCTTTCAGCTTGCGTGAGTACAAGAGCTGCTCTTCTTCCGTTAGAGCCGTGGAGCCCAGGACTTGACCGAATGAATGTATCAGCGCACAACATTTGGCGGACGCAAAGTACCAGAAAGAGTGCAAGTGTTGCGCCTGAAGTCGCTGAATGAAGTCGGTAGCATTAGTGAAGCGCTCGTTGGCAGCGCTTCTGCAGACTTGCGTCAGCGTTGGAGCAGGGTGCTCTGTGGCTACGAGTGCTCGGATAAGGTTCTTATGCATGCAAACTTCCACGGTGAGGTAGGACAAACGGAGATAGCCGACGGAGGAGAGCTTCATAGAAGCTGCAGTGTCCATCTTGAGTGAGTCGGGCAATGTCAAGAACCAGTCCTTCAATCTGATCTGAACCGGTTTGATCCATTCCAACAGATGCTCGAGCCTGTTAGGTGCAGCGTCTAGAACCTTTCTCGCTCTTGCCGAGAATATGGTTCTCAGAATCTCACCTAGTATTACCGACAGGCGAGCCATGTGCTGAAAGACCAGGCGACCGCGCTCGACCTCGCTGCTGCCTTCCTGGTCATCCTCAGTATTGTCAGGGAAGTCGATTTCTGACAACTCCTCCACGTCCCAGTCATCTTGGCTTATCAGTGATGGACGACTTTCTAACAGCGCCGTCCACTTGTCCTGCATATACAGCGCCCAACCAATGCGTCTCCTCAGGCCAATCTCCCAATCAGGGATGTCCCAGTAAGAGCAGTCCAAATGGAGTCCAAGGCCATGTGAGAGATTGACCAGCTGCACAGTGAGACGATCACGCTGCTCGTACGGCGAGCCCATGAACGCTTTCTGCCACTGTGAGAGCAATAAACCTGCCTGGATAGTGGATAATTTTGGTCTCCGCATAGTATTTTGCAGCGCACCGAACGCTAAATTTTGGAGTGCAGCTGTATCAATCCTGCGGCTTTTGGCGAGTTTCTCATCGTAAGACCAGTACCCAGATGCCAACAGGTACACCGCAGCTAACAAAGGCGGCGCAAATTCTCGGTGCGAGCGTGCGTACTTTTCCAGAAAAACATCCTTGTGTAGAATTGGAAAGCTCGGATGTACAATACGGAAGTATAGTTGTACGAGATCCGGACCGTGTCCAGATGCTGTAGCCTCAATCTCGTCTACGTCAGATCGCTCCTGGTCGTAGCCCTCTGTTTGACTATCCTGCAAAAGGCGAAATGCATGATGTGGATGGACAAATCTGACATCGTCGTGGAGCGCATTCTTTGTGTCGGTAGTCGCGTAGTCGCTTGGGTCTAGAACCTGGCCACCGTACACATCTGGTATCGCGTTGAGTCCAATGTATTCACTGTGATGACGGTTCTGCAATCCGAGAGTATGCTTGAGAAGGGAGGGCCCTGGAAGGGTATCGTACTCTTCCACACCTGTGCCGGGCTTGAGGTTGAGAAATCTTCGTTTGGTGGGCGATTGCACTTCTGTGCCACTGCTTGGATTGGCAGAGCGTTTCCTGGGCTGCGGTGCTTCCAGGTAAGTACACTGCTGGCCATGAAATTTGCACAGGACGCAGATGGCGCTGCCGTCCTCGGTCACACACTTAGATTTACGTCGTCTGCAAGCGTCGCATGGGCGGCCGCGTTTGGTAGTGGGTGCATCTTGGTGGCCTGGCCGGCTATTCTTCGACGTCGCAGTCATGCTGTCATGGTTCATCGCCCATGGAGGGGCGGTAGCGATTGTCGCACCGGGCGTCGCGTTCAAGTTGGCCAGGACCGCAAGCAGCAGGTCAACATCCGGACCATTCGCTGTCAATTCTAATATGCGCGTCGTCGTGCTACTACCTCACAGTGCTTACCAGCCTGCTCGCGTGTAGGTGCTTCAGATGCCGCCGATAAGAGCTATCCGCAGAGTAAGAAGTCGTGACCCGGAACGGTGGTCACAAGAAAGTAATCTCACCAGCCCATGCCACCAAAGATTTCAAGCATGTCGTTCAATGTTCAGCAGCGAGTCAGATCATGTGGTATCGATACCATGAACTGCCTTTTTAGCGCAAGATGACCAGGATCCAAGTCTATGGAAGCGTTTCAAGTCGATTGGCCAAATTTTGTCACTACTTTGACCGCTACAGACACGTTCCCAGGGCGGCCGCAGAAGGGAAAGTCTAACGAACGAAGCGTCTTCACATCAAGTCAACAAGTCTGAAAGGTCTTCTTCTCACAGCATGCTCTTCAAGGTATCTCTAATTAGTTAGGTCGATGGAGGATCTCGTCCCCTTAAAGTATGCTTTCTAGAGTCTTGGTGCCACAGTGGGAAAGTGTATTGAATACTGAACTTCTACTGCTCGTACCCATCAATGCGGATGAAAAGAGAACCCGCGCATTGACATGATTTGTGCGATCGATCCCTGGTCTTTTGCGACTGGTGTCCGGTCTTTCTAGTCTGTTCTGCGGCGAACCGCAGGAACTCATCGTGTCGAGCTCGTAAGCTACATACCGTGGCCGGCACTGGCTGCATATTGCATTTTCTTCGCGTGCTGAATCCAATATGCGGACGCATACACCGGAGGCAGCGGCAGCTCTGCCGGTGCATTACCAACAAACAGACATCCCGTCGACGGAATCGCGATGTGTCCATACAAATCGCATTGAACACGCTGATCCAGCTTTACCAAGGGCGGATCATGGATTAGACGCGTGGATTGCGTCCCACTAGAACCGAACGGCTCACGGGCCTCTGCCTGGCGTCGATCTGCTCTCTGGACTGCGGGATGGCACTGACGGCACTACGACAGGCTGACAGACCACCGCAGAGTGAGGCCGCCATCCGGGACTGCGCGATCAATTGGAGACACCGTAGACTGCGGCCATTTGTGATGTATCAAGTATGGATGCGGCAAGCGATGCTCCACTGGCCTCCACTGGACCTCACGCTTAGTTCTACTGTACCGCATACGCTGCGCCTCTCAGTAGTGGCGAGAGCTTTCGGCATCACCCTACAGACGACATGCATGGAGCTACTGGCTACAGTGGTTCGTGTGGCGGCTCGTGACACTCACCGGGTCCTGCAGGCTGCACCACTTCCCAAGACCCCAAGGCGCATCTTGTTGACTACTCCTGCTCATCCGACTCATCATTCATCAGCGCCGCGCGAGAGCTCAGAGCCACTGCATCCTGGCTCGCCTACCCTGCCCTACGTCTACGCCTGTACCTCAGGCGGCGGCCACGATTGCCTGGAGTCTCACATCCTCAGCCTCACTTTCACCGAGTCACCGCCCATCACATCACTAGGATATAAGATATCAAAGAAGAGCGGGCCGGCCGGTCAGATCTGAGATGATCGACGCACCCCTCCCACGTTTCTTATAACTTTCGTTGCCCATATACGTTGATGCAAGACTGCTGTCGGCACTTGCATGTGAGACAGAGGTCAAAGCGCTCCATCGACATTGCTCTCGAGCGTCAGCCCTCACTCTAGCCCGCCGGACCTCTTTATTCCAAGAGTCCAGAAGACATTCGCTGCACTTATGAGCAAACAAGGCACTGACACGTCACACTCACCGCTCAACACCACATCATCCTCTGTAGGCGACTCGTCCATACCTACGCCTGCGTCTACTCCGTCTGACTCGCCCCAGCGAACCACTTTCGCACCGACCTCGTCTCTGCGAACCGGTATCAATATGGACGAGAAACCTCAAGATGACGCAATCGCACCTTCCGATCGACAAGAGCCCGAGGAACCTGCGCCTGTCACGACAGACGAGACGGCCAAACCTCTTTCTTCTAAAAAGAAAGCCAAATGTGTGAAGCCAAAGCACAAGAAGAAGAAAGCCGTTAAGAAGTCGCATCGCAAGAAATCGGCACGAGACGATTCAGACTCCGACAGTGCCTCCGACGATGAAACTGCCTCGGACGATTCCGATTCGGACGACAGCTCCACGGAAGAAGAGGTCAAGAAGAAGAAGGCCAAATCAAAACAGCTCAAGAAGTCAAAGAGTAGAGACAGAAAGCGCAGAAAGAGCAAGCAAATAGACTCTAGCAGTGATAGTGACGACAATGACAGTGACGACAGCGACTCATCTTCTGACGACGACAACAGTCGCAGAAAGAAGAAGAAAGCTGCTAAGAAGGCTAAGAAGGCAGAGACAGAATCAGAAGAGGATGAGACTGATGGCGAAGCCGATTATGCCAAACTCCAGACAGAGATGCAGGAGCTCATGGCGAAGATGGCGGAACTGAAGGCAAATCCAAAGCCTAGCACGAAGCGCCGACGATCGAGCACAAAATCAATAGCTAGTACGAAGAAGAAGTCTGCGAAGAAGGCAGACTCTTTGGAGTACAAGCGTGTGGATCAACTTTGGGACTCCAATATTCACAATTACAAGCTGAAGGAGAGTGCTGAAGATGAGGAGGGTGAATTTGCAGAGTTCGCCTTCCTCGTTCGCAGACGATTTGACTGGGAGAACAAATACCAGAACACCGTCATCGATATCAAGTCGAAGCAGCTGCGTGCCGTCCTTGCCGAGGTAATGAAAGACTGCAAGAGCGTCAGCTTGGAGGCAGAGGAGCCTACGATTGATCCAAACCTCCTGTTCCTCTATCTAGAGGATCTTCGCACTTACTACAAAAAGACGCTGAAGTCCAAGATTAAGACGGAAAAGAAGAAGAAGAATGTCAAGAAGCTTGAGCAGCAAAAGGCACTTTGCAAGACTCTGGTCAAGTATATCGATGAAGACTATGCTGAAACCAAGAAAACTCTCTACCCACTTTTGGAAGCCGGAAACATCACTTTCGATCTGCTATGGGCACTCTTCACTCCAAATGACATCGCCATCACATCGTGTTATGGTGCATGGGATGAGCCCCGCTGTTTCAAGGTTGAGTATGCGATGAAGTATCAGACCATGACCCGCGGAGAGTGGTACTGCATTGAAGGCAAGTACATGGAATACGATGGCAAGGGCTTTGGCTACGGCGATTTTGAGGTCGACATTGAGTCCTTCAAAGGTCCCCGGAAGATCACCAGTCTTGCAACGTATCCGATCAAGTACCACAAGGACCCCGCAGGCATCAAGAAGTCGATCATTGAGCGTGGACAGCAATTTGTGGAGATGGAAGGCATGCAGTACAAATTCCACAAGGGTCTGGCTTTCATGAAAAAGAAGAAGCAGGTCCTGAAGATCAACATCAATGGTCGTGTGATGATCGATCCGGCTTGCTTCCGACGAGTAAACCCGAACTATCCGATTTCGCTGATCAAGCCCAAGGACGCGGATGACCTATTCTCTGACAGCGAAGACGACGACTGCTCTTGTTGTGCTCCTGACTCGGATGAGGAGGATGCTATAGGTGGCGACGAGAAACTGGAGAATGAAGAGCTCTCCAGCAGCGACAAAGCGCCCAAGTACAAGTACAAGTGGGTCGAAGACGATCATGGTGATCCTCACTTCGTCGCAGTTGAAGTTGACGAGAATGGCGAGCCCATGCGGTCGCAGCAGCTTGATAAGATTGACAGCGCAGAGACTAAGAAGAGGACATACACAAAGGAACAGCTTCTACTGACTTCACCAGTCGTGCTTGGCTTCGCATTTTCAGAGAAACTGTGGCTGGAGTTCTCGCTTTCTGGAGTTCGCGAAATCACATACAATGACGACGCATTTGGTTCGCTTGTCCTTCCAGACGACAAGAAGACTACTGTTCGCGCTTTGGTCGAGTCGCACAAATTCCACGCAGCCAAGGCGATTGACGATGTTGTGCAAGGCAAAGGCAAAGGTCTCGTCTTTGTGCTTCATGGTCCTCCTGGAACCGGCAAGACTCTCACCGCTGAGAGTATCTCCGAGCTGTTGAGATGTCCTTTGTACATTGTCTCAGCCGGCGAGCTCGGCACAGATCCTGCGCGCCTCGAGTCTGAGCTTCAGAAGATCCTCGACATCGCCCATTCATGGGGAGCTCTTCTTCTACTTGATGAAGCCGATGTCTTCTTGGAGAAGCGAGAGGTCCATGACATTCACCGAAACGCGCTTGTCTCGATCTTCCTCCGCCTGTTGGAGTATTTCCAAGGCATTCTCTTCCTTACCACGAATCGAGTAGAGACCTTCGGTAAGTCTGAGAGATGTCGCTCGATGCATTTCCTTCGCTAACATGTGTATAGACGATGCCTTCCAATCACGTATTCACGTCGCATTGCGCTACGACGAGCTTACACCTAAAGCTCGCAAGGAGATCTGGCGCAGCTTCATCGACAGGATTCGCAAGCAAGACGGCGCTGAGATTGCCAACTTCACCGAAGAAGACTTTACTACCCTCTCCCGCCACCGACTCAACGGAAGACAGATCAAAAACATGGCTCGCACAGCACAGGCTTTGGCGTTGAACGAGGGGCAAAAACTGACGATGAACCACATCCGACGAGTCCTTGACGTTGCCGAGACGTTCGACCGGGATCTCAAGGGAGGAACTGGATACATCGATGCTATGAGGAGTTACACTTGAGCTCGGACACAGCGACAGTGTGACACAAAGAGTACGGTGTTCGAAAGTGTTCTGCATATGATGATGACAGAAATCGGCGCAGGGATGTTTCACAATACCAGAATGAATCAGAGAGCATGAAGCGACAGTAAGAGATCGCGCAAGCAGCGACAAGCATGGAGTTTTTGGCGCATTTGCTGGCCCGGTGATTGATCAGGTCACCGACACTCATATTTGCATCTCGGCTCTCTCGACATACGACGGCGCAGTACAGATGGGTCAGCATTGAGGTAGCGATCGTAACGGCTGTGTATATAGGAACCAACAAGTGGTAATTGTGCAAAGCCCTTCATGAATAGTGCCTGTCCGGTTGATTCAATCGTATCTTGGGAAGGTGAAGTCAGTCCATCCCGGTCTTCTTCAGCCGTATTGCCAGGATCATATCCGGAACGTCCGTACCTTTCTACTCTCCGTGAGCAGAAAGGCCATTGCAGCACTCGACCCTCTCACACAGGTCGACAAGCTCAATGTCTTGGACAAGTGTCCAATACGACTCACCGCATGGCCCAAGAAGGCTCTCTTCATTGCACCACGTCAGAAGAAACAATACTTTCTCAATAGCGATCGGCGTCATCGAGTTGGAAGTTCATTGCTTCTGCTTCATTTGTCCTACATGCATCATGATTCATTCGTTACAAGCAGCATGTGCCATTCCATTCCGTATTCATTACACCTCTCCAAAATCTCTCGCCTTCGGCTGCACCGAAATATCAACCTTGTCCTTCTCAGACATGTAATCAGAACCTTCGGGCGGAGTGTATTCGACACCATGAAGCACCGGATCGTCATGAATGCTCTCTGATATCAGAGTCTCTGGAGCGGGGAAGAAATATGACAGCGTGAAGTAAATCACTGCAGCCGAAATAAGTCCCTACAAAAACCGAAGGGTACGAGGTTAGCAAGTGTCTTACACACGACAGCGTGAAGTATATGAGAAATGCCTTGAACTTACCCATAAATAGTTCATATCGTAGAGATGAATGATGCCAGAATCGAGTTGAATACTTGGATTTACTGCTCGAGCTAGTCCAGGAATGTTGGGTGTGACCGAGCAAAGGAATGCCACTGCTGCCCGCCAGTTGATGCCGTGCCAGTACTTGTATCGTGCGTGTCGACGGTAGAGGCTTGGGACATCGATGTGTCGCTTCTTGACGAGCCAGTAGTCGCAGGCCAAGATGGCGGAGATGGGTGCTAGGAAGATTGCCAGACCAGTCATGAAGGTCAAGAGACTTTGAGCGGAAGAGATTATCTTCCACGGTACCATGACCCAGCCTCCGATGATTGCGGCAAAGACGACTCCTCGACGGATGTTGATGTATTTCGGAAACAGATTCGTCATGTCGTTGGCGTACGAGATGACGTTTGCGGACAGATTCGTTCCGATTTGGGCCACTACCCAGCATAGTCCAACGAAGAAAGCACCGCATCGTCCGGATGGTCCCTCCCATTTGCCTGCGAGGACAAGAGGATCCCAAATGTCTAAGGTAAAGGGTAGAAGCATTAGCAAATGTTCTAAGCGAGGAAAAGCCATTCCCAATTTATGAATCGATTGGTGCTCGAAAGTGAGACATGAAGGCTACTGAGCGGGAGTGTGCAGGATGTGGCCTTCTGCCCTTGAATATACTCACATTCATCATAGACCACTTTGGCTGCCGAGCAGGAAATGATGCCGAAGAGTCCAAGCATGAGGCCAATGAAGGGAAGGAAGAATCCTTGCCAGTAGACACCTTTCGGAGACTTCAAATATCGAGTGAAATCGGGAACATTGGTAGCCATCGTCGCCCAGCCACCTGCACAAGACATCATGGCTGCAAGTGTCAGCCAAGACCTTGCCGCTCCATCCACGCGATATTCTTGATCCCAGATGTGGCCGGTGCCACCAGCCTTGCTCGTCATGGCGATGACTGTAGCCGTGCTCGCAGTGACTGTGACTATCACTTTGAAGACGAAGAACCAGCGCAGCTTGTGTGGTGGAATGAGGAGGATAGGGAACTGGATGCTCCAAAACAGGAAGTGAGAAAGCAGCTGCTGAGAAGTGATGCCGGCCGAGGCAGGTAAGTGATTGGGAATATCAAGATAGCTAGGCCAGATTGCTCGAAGCATTTGCGTGAGCGCGGTGGATCCCGTATAGGTTTGAATTGCATGCCAGAAAAGTGCTGTGACCATTCGAGTGACGACTGCGAATCTTGCGAAGAGGAAGCCGAAGGACGAGCGTGCTGCCACAGGAAAGGGCACGTGCAGATGCGCGCCTATGGCACCATTGAGCACCAGAGGAATGGAAACAATGCCCAGACCAAGAATGAGGGAGTAGATTGCCTCTCGGTAGGTCAAGCCCACAGCGATGATTGAAGCTGGCGCCATCCAGCCTTGAGCATTCATCGCGTCGCTTACCCAGAAGCCAAAGATTGTCCACGTCGTCCATGTTCTTCGCTCTAGAGGAGTGACATCGGAATCGATGTTGGAGTAGCTGTCTTTGTCCGCGAAAGAGGTCTCTTCCTTTGGCAGTACCCATCCTGATAATCTTCTTTTTGCCTTGAGGTTGGCTTTGACCGCACCAACTCGTTCTCTGATAGTCATGGTGAAGAGCGTTCCTCAGTGAATGGAGGACGTTGCAACGATGTCAAGCATGGAGTTGATGCGATGACATGAGGTTCTACTTATGCACTTGCCATGCTGTAGCATGTGGTTATCTCATGCAATAGCACATATGTGCGTAAACAGCCACAAGATGCCCCACAAGTTGTTGCACTGTCGGGATCTGTGTTGAATTAGCCTTATCAAGGTTTGCGGAGCGCCATGTGTACCCTGCAGGTCCCCTAGGCCCTGGTATTGAGCGGCCGACGGCAGCCGTAGTTCGGCTATCAGCGTGAGAGTGACCAATGGTGATGCAGGATTTCTTACCCACTCGTTGCTGTATAGCAGTGCTCGAGTAGACGTCTCGGTGTTTAAACTTTTCGAAGATCTCTTGAAATTGTTGTACCTTGCTCTCGCGTGGTGGCTGCGTGCAGTCAAACTTACGCATCGATCTAGGCTCCTTCTCACCAAAAGTAGCTGTGATGACCGAAGTGCGTTGCCAATATAGCATTTTTCTGAACATAAGATAATCACTGACTGTTGTTCACACAGTTCACCTCATTCTCGGGCCGTAAACGTCATCTTGCTGGCAACACAGCTCGCAAGGCTGATTTCAATGAGATTCCAACGATATCTCTAGCTGCACCGGAACAAGAAATCATTAGTCAGTTGCGCGATGCGTGTACCCGCGTAGGATTCTTCTACATCAAGGTCAGGCCATGATTATGCATTCGTGAAGTACTCCGTTAATGGTGATGGTCGCTGTAGGATCACGATGTACCTCAGGAAGTGATTAGGACAATCTTTGCCACGGCGAAGGCTTTCTTTGACCAATCTCTTGAAGTCAAATCCGAGATCCACTTCAAGAAGAATAAGGTCCTGCATGGCTATGAGCCCATTGCAGAGGTCCGGACAGACGAGTCCAAGCGAGCCGATCTCAATGAAGCCTTCAATTGTGGATACGAAGCAGCTCTAGACCCTCTACGGGAGGGCGATGCGGCTACAGGTTGGTCGAGTCCGTCAAAAGAAATCAATTGCTCATCGAGTTCTGAATCGCTGATCAACAGCAGCATCCGAGCAAGATAGTCCCATGCAGGGCGAGAATGTCTGGCCACGAATGAGTGATTTCAAGCCCAACGTGGCTTCGTACTATTCAAACGTGCTAATGCTGGCACGTCGACTTGTAAAGCTTCTCGCCAAAGTTCTGGAGCTCTCGGACGATCATTTCGACTCTGCAGTGAAACATCCTGGAGCCATGCTGCGACTGCTGAAGTACCCAGCACAGGACCCGCGCGATCCTGATGCCCTGGGGATAGGGGCGCATACTGACATAGAAGCTTTTACCATTCTTTGTCAGGGCGAACAGCCTGCGTTACAGATACTGAACGTTGACGGCCAGTGGATTCAGGCTCCGCCTATCGAAGGAACGTTCGTGGTAAACATCGGAGACATGCTTGCGCGCTGGAGCAACGATGTCTTCATATCGACCGTTCACAGAGTGCATAACAGCACAGGATGCGAGCGATACTCCATACCGTTCTTCTTTGGCCCATCATATGACACGGTTCTGCAGCCTTTGCCTACGTGCGTTCCAGAGGGCGGCAAGGCAGGCTACGATCCCATCGTGGCTGGCGATTATGTATGGCAGCGTCTGGCGCAGTCTAGACTGACGAAAGAGGAGGCCAAGACCAAGACGTTCACTGAGCATTCTGTGAAAGCGTAGAGGAAATGATCGTTCAATCCAAGTTCTTGACTTCCATTGGCCCATCCTCCGTGTCAATTAAGATCCTGCAACAGCGTAGAGGCTTGATCATGCGATCCAATATTTTGACTTTCACCGATCCATCTTCCGCGCTCTTTCTGCAGCAGTTCCGTAGGCCCGTCGAATGTCGGCCATCGCGCTGGGTTGAGACCTCTGGAGAGCCCTGGGGCATAGATAAGCCGGTGCTGGAGGACGATGACAGTATGCTCGTGAGTTCGTACAAGCTCGGTGGTGTTGTGATGGAATTCAAGTGCTAGGCGATGGGCCGTCGCCTGGAAAGGGCGGCGGCAAGGGTCAGCTTCACTTGCCGGCCCGGACAAAAATCTTGGCATCTGAAACTCCCCCTCGCTCCCTGCTAGCCACGCCTCTTCCTTATCTATGTTGGCCGAACAGATCCATCGACCTGCATGGCACGGCATATCGCACGTGTCTACGCTGTCTTCGAATACTTCGCTCAAGCAAATGACTGGCCGCGAGAAGAATATACTTCTCTATACAACCATGAGTTACCGAACCTTACTGCACGCATGACGGGCCAGCTATATGTATACATAGAGCCGGCGCCTTTGGTCTGTACGTATTGATTGTTGGTTACCTCGCAGTATTCTTGTCCTTCCTCTGTCGCATGTAATTGTCCTTTTTCAGACCTCCTCCACCATTTCCCGAATATGGCGGCAACAATGGAACTACCGTCCGCGAGGCCATATCCTTACAGGTTTCCACAAGAGTCAACGGCACTCATAATCATCGACATGCAGCGGGACTTCGTGGACTTCAATGGCTTCGGCATGATCCAATGCGGAAACGACGAAATATTCAAGAAGGTCAGGAACATTGTCCCACGAACGCGAAAAGCGCTTGAAGCGGCGCGAGCGCTTGGTCTCCAGGTCATCCACACGCGAGAGGGTCACAAGCCGGATCTTTCTGATCTGCCTGCGTCAAAGCGACTGAGGCAGATATCTGCGCCGTCAGGTCATCATACCATGACGATTGGAGATCAAGGACCAATGGGTAGATTACTTGTTCGAGGTGAATACGGGCACGACATCATTGACGAGCTAACGCCTATTCCCGGCGAACCTGTCATCGACAAGCCTGGCAAGGGCTCAATGTGGGACACATCTTTACATCGCACTCTTCTTGCTCGAGGTACCACACACCTGCTCTTCGCTGGAGTGACCACAGAATGCTGCGTCAATACCACTGCACGAGAATGCGCCGACAGAGGCTTTGAGGTCTGCGTGTTGTCAGATTGTACGGATGGTTTCGACTCTGGTTTCTACACAAGTACATTAGACATGCTATGCTCCTACGATGGACTCTTTGGCTTCATTGGCACTTCGAATGAATTGCTGAAATACGCACCACTGAAGACACAAACACCACCAACAACGCCGCCTGGCTTTACGGGAGACATCTCTTTGCCTGGACTTCGCAAGCAATACAGCTCTGGGCAATTGCGCCCCACAGAGGTCATCAAGCAAATCAGCGCCCGTATCGAAGACTTCAAGAAGAAAGATCCTGCCGTCTGGACTCATGTCGAAGAGCCCGAAAAGCTGCTCCGAGCCGCGCAGGCAGTTGAAGATCGATTTGCCGGCAAACCACTTCCTGAACTATATGGCGTTCCTTTTGGCGTCAAAGATAACATCGACGTCGCCGATGTCAAGACTACTAACGGGTGCGAAGCATATACATTCGTGCCTAAGCAAAGTGCCAAAGTCGTGGAAGCCCTGCTAGAGGCTGGAGCAATATTTGTCGGCAAGACTAATATGGATCAACTCGCGACAGGCTTGTCAGGATGTCGCTCACCTTATGGCACGCCTCGAAGTATCTATGGAAATGATCGCATTTCGGGTGGCTCGTCATCTGGCTCTGCTGTAGCTGTTGCGGCTGGACTGGTATCATTTGCTTTGGGCACAGATACCGCGGGCTCTGGACGGGTTCCACCAGCCTTCAATGGACTTGTCGGCCATAAGCCAACGAAAGGAACACTCAGCGCAAGAGGCCTCGCACCAGCATGTCAGAGCCTGGACACCATTACCATCATGACACCAACAGTCGAAGAGGCTAGGAAAGTTTGGCTTGCTGCAGATACAGGCATTGATGAATATGATCCGTATGCCAAATCTCCTCTGTCGCTTGCGCTGTGGCAGTCTGAGTTCAGAGGAGTCAAAACAGCCGGGTTCACATTTGGAGTGCCGCCAGCATCTGCGTTGAGCAATTGCGACAAGACCTACCAGTCACAATTCGCCGCTGCTGTTGAGAGACTGAAGCGAGCTGGTGGAGTCCCACAGGAAGTCAAATGGGCGCCCTTCGAAGGCGGGAGTGATCTCCTGTACGACGCCTCTTTGGTCCAGGAGCGTATTGCTTGTATTGGACCAGACTTCATTGCTAGCAATGTCAGCACGTTTCAGCCGGCGACGAAGAGACTCTTTGAAGCTGCGCTGAACACGGACACCAAGCCCTGGCAAGTGTTTCGAGACCAACATTTACAGGCCAAATACACACGCGAAGCTGCCCAAATCTTCAAGAACATAGATGTGTTGCTGGTGCCAACAACGACCTGCCATCCTACGGTCGCAGAGATGGAAGCAGATCCATTAGCCTTGAATGCCAAGCTCGGATACTTCACACATTTTGCGAACGTTCTCGATCTATGCGGCATTGCCGTGCCCGCATCTACATACCAAGCTACCAATGGCGAGAAACTGCCATTCGGAGTGACGCTGCTCGGTGCTACTGGCACTGATGGCAAGGTCTACGATATTGCTCGCGAGTTTGAACGGACGACATGATGAGATGATACCCTAGCATTTGCATCGCGGTGCACAATCGCTATGTTGACGCATTCAATTTCTGTCATGATTTTTCCAGTGTACATATTCTCAACACCATTCCTTCCAATAACTACACCGTCTCTCGCACACACACACTGCACATGAAGCATCTATGACGTAAGAAATGTACATCACAGCCATCATTGAATGAGAAGACATATCGTACTCACCTTATAGCATTAAACAAGACAGTCTTCGAAATGACGCTGAAGTTGACCTCGCTCAAAGACCTTCGCGTTCTGAAACACCAGATACCTGCCCATGGTCTAACCCCCAACACCTCAATCCAAAATAAGCCGCTGCTGGTCTACAAATCTGCCTTCCCAAGCAGCACAACGGCTTCCAAGATTGAGTCTCATCTCTCATCCATCGGAGTCGTGACACCACAATGGCGATACACAATGTACTCAACCTCTCACTTCCACTCAACTTCGCACGAAGTTCTCTCAATCTCCAATGGCAAGGCCAACTTATGCTTCGGCCACGAGGACAATCCTTCCAAAGTCGAGGCTGAAGTCGAAAAGGGAGATGTCATTGTCGTACCGGCTGGTGTAGCGCATAGGCTGCTAGAGGATGTGAGTGGTGGGTTTGAAATGGTTGGGAGCTATCCCACAGGTTGTAATTGGGATATGTGTTATGGGAAGAAAGGGGAGGAGGGGAGGGTTGAGAAGATCAAGAATTTGGGGTGGTTTGAGAGGGATCCGATTTATGGGGATGAGGGACCAGTGCTGGATGTTTGAGAAACCATATGGGCCATGCTGTTAATGATTCCGAAAGAAGGAACATGGTTAAAAGCTTTATTCCAATTGTCCACCTTGATGGTCGTAGCATCTACTCATCTGAATGAGGCAAACCTTCAGATGCACACGGCTGTTTGGAACGTGCGCTCTCATCGCTGTCGGGAATGCTACCATCACTTCTTTACACGCAATTAATTGTGGTTGTTGGGTGACATGCAAATACTCTCGGACGACATTTGCAGGAGATGGTAAAGACGGGGCCGGGCAATGCTTGGCGCTTTCCAACTTCACGGGTCGCCCTCGCGTCCTTCTTTCACGACCATACATATTCCACGTTGTGCCAATGCCAATGATCACCACGACGAACGATGCGTAGCTCGAACGGCACCAATGTCTTCGCACAGTCCATATCAAAGCCGCCTCTTACTTCCGCGCACTCACTAGGCCGCCTAGCCAAGCCTCGCTGCCGGGCACCTGATACAGAATGGAGGGATCAAAGGCGGAATGGAAGTGGTGAAGAGCTGCAGAAACCCCTTATGAATTGCGCACAGAGAAGCCCAGCCGTTGTCAAGATATGACACTTGGGTAGCCCTCCAGCACCCGGCGACCAAGCCGAATGTCTGATGGGCCTATAAAGATGTTAGCATAACAGCAGCGCCCGCCGCAGACCTCGCTTCTGATACACTGCACGGCTATCTGCGAGACTATGAGGATTGACTCGGCTGCGCAGTTCTGCAGGCGCATAGCTGTCGCAAGCGACTGCTGTAAATGCGCCACTTCGGGGAGCCAGCCGCCAGCTGTACCCAGAAGCTCGGTCTGCGGGCAGGTGCTGCTCACGGTATGGCGCGAACGATGGCATGAGCATAGGGATTCATAGGCAATTGAGGCCAGGGACGCGCTGCGCATACAGGCTGCCGCGCCCACGAGCAGCTCGATGTCTCTCTGCCATCCTGTGTGAGGGTGTGGCAGTCCGTCCTAAGCTTTGGAGACGGCAAACAGACCCGCCCTTAAGAGGACCGCAAATTGTCTGCTGACGCCGTTCCGACACGAGAGGTACGGGGGTTCGACATCGAGTTATTGCTCGCAGGGACGAGTCGCGAAAGTATGGCCTGACGAGGAATACGCACCTGATTTGCGTGGAAAATGCTCGAGGATTAAAGCGCGTCTTTTCAATAAGGCTTCGCATAAGTCACGGGATTTTATGGGGCAGAAGAAATTCACTGGGCGTTTGCTCCGCGCAATGTCGAGCCGAGATTCTGCTGGGTCGTGTGAAGGAGCTGCCTTCGTTTTCGTGCCTGGACGCTGGTGAGTTCGTTCCATATGGAGCATGAAGCTGATGATGTTGCAAAGGTCTTTGCACCAGTGTCTCGGAGCTGGCTTGACATCTGAGACATCGCATGGCCCTCAAAAACAATTGACAGCCCGATGAGAACTCCAGCTGCATTGTGATGATTTCGGTAGAGACATCTCTTGCGCCATTCCCTGTTTCTGGCTTTGGAGATGAAGCTGGGTCTTGGGCTCTGCATTGGTATGTCGCATGATTCACTAGATCCGAAGGCTAGTTCTAAGACTTCTGCTCTGGTTTGCACTAGCCGTGAGGACGACACATCGCATATTCCATGCAACTAATTCTATTTCACTGCTTCCACGCTATAGGCCAATGCTCAGTATTGGGGAGAGGTACTCTCCAGCCCGAGACAATGCATCAATCACATGCAAAGCCCCTTTAGAAGCCAACCCGTCGATACTCGAGCCGCCCGTCGTCATATTCATATTCATTGACATACCTGTATACTTTTAGCGGACTGTAGCCTCTGAGCTGTCGAGGATATCTGGGCTGAAAGCTACAGTGCGTCCCTCGCTGGAAGCGTGAGCAAGTGAATGCTCGCACGGACCGTCACGAAAAAACCCGCGCTAGTCTCTCGCGCTGCACTTCAAAAAGAGTCACAACCACCTTCTCTCCGTCCTTCTCCAAGACAGCTCAATCTGGACTGCACCAATTGTTTCGCCTCCGACACCACTCGACCTTCGAGAGTCATACCCATTTGAACCCAAAGCACACTCCTAAGACCGACCGACTCAGAACACTCGACCGTCCCCCAAGCATCTCGAACAACCCCAGAGCTTCGCTCAAACACACTCCATCTCCATCAGCAACCCCAAACACTGCGCATCAATGTCTTCGTCGACACCTGCCACTCGACCAGCCAAAGACAACATGCTCGACTTCACCGCCGGTGAGGCTGAGACTTTTCTGAAGGCTTGCACAGCTCGAGTCCATGCGCGCCAGCTTCGCGAGGTCAACAAGGGCTATCTGGATCTCGCCGCGCTCTTCGATGAGGAAGACTGGCTAGCTGTCTCTGCTTCTCTCCGTAATCGTACATCAGAGCACATGAGGATCTTCTATCGCAACAACCGCGACGACATCATGGATCACCTCATCAAGAAGCTCAACAAGATGCCACCAACTCCGCCAGGCAGTGGAAACAACTCGCCAAAGGGAAAGAAGAGAGGTCGCGAGTCGGACAACGATGAGTCTTCAGACACTGCACCGAGCAAGCGACAGACCACCGAGTCGAACTCTCCGAAGGCTCGGCGTACCAACAATTCCACCTCGCTACCCACATCAAACAGTGGCTGTACGAGCAGCGAAGCAGCTCGCCCACGTGAACAGTCCATGTCTGCTTCGAACTCACCCGACAGCAATCTCACAGTCGGCAACTCGACGATGCAAGAGGCCGCCGTGCATAGCGCGCGACAGGCAGAGTCCGGTGAGATCGAAGAGCAGGATGAGTCGGTCGCCCAAACAGAAGGTGATGTTGCGAAGGTCGCTCAGCTTGAGGCACAGCTTAAGTTCTTCAAAGAGCAACTTGTTCGCTCGAAGAAGCAGCATTCCGATGAGATTGCTGCCCTGAAGCAGCAGCATAAGCTGGAGCTCGACGCCAAGGCGACCGAAGTCCAGCACAAGGAATACCAGATAATGGGCTTAGAGGACCGAATTGAGTCGCTCGAGGATGATGAGAATGAGGTCAAGAAGAAGGCTCGAAAGGATGCAGCCAACGCTCGAGAAGCAGCTGACAAGAAGATGAAGGAGGCTGTCGAGAAGGACAAGAAGGCGGACGACAAAGTCAAGGCTGTCAACGACAAAGCCAGAAAGCAAATCTTGAAAGCCGAGGAAGATGCCGAGGAGGTTGTGGCTGGTATCCAAAAGCAGCTCGACTATAGCAACAAGCTTGCTGAGGATCGACTCAACGAGCTGCAGGTTCAGTGGCACAAGAATAACGAACTGAAGAAGGCTATTGACCAGGGCAACAAGTCATTCGCCAAACTCCAATCTCATCTCAACAAGCTGCGAGAGCGTGCTGGTCTCGAGCCAAACGGTCAGCCCAAGGAGAAGCAGCACACCGCCTTCTATGGACCAATTCCGACCAAGCCGGACCAGGCTCCTCTATACACACAACACGCAGTCAATCATGCATGCGAGCGCTACTTCATGCAAATGTCTAAGGAATACTTCAAGGCAGACAAGGAAAACTGGTCGAAGTTCCTGGGCAAGCTTCACGGCATGTACAAGCGCCATGGCTTCCCTGTACCTGTCTACTATGGAGGCGGAGAGAAGAAGGCGTCAGAGCCTGAAGTGACCTGGTGAGCCTGAAGTGACCTGGTGAGCTCGCGGGCTACGAACCACCCTGAACAGCACCGTAATAATCTCGCTCAGACCTCATACGACCTACCCTACCTGCCCTCTCACGGATACATCAAGCTGTGCGCGGCCTTATAGCTGGAATTCGCTCTTGAACCCGAGTGATCGAGATCGGCGCCTTTCTCTCACATCACCTTGGCACCAAGCCGGCTCAGACATGGACACAATCACAAAGCCTGGACTCTCACTCACTCATCAAGCTGTACGCGGCCTTATGGCTGAAGCGTTGTTTGTGAGAATGTTTGATCGAGTTGGCAGCCTCACACAACACCCGCATCGCTATTTGCTTTGGCCTGCAGCGCCAGCGGAAGGCATGATCTTTGGCACATCACAACATGGAGGAAGGCACTGGAAGTGGAGAAGCCGCTCAGCCTCGACTCACAGCAACACTTCAACACTTCAATATCGTCGGATCGAGTTAGGAGCTCAGATATGTCCTTTGAGCGGATGGTCGTTAACTCGACTCGGAAGCTCTCTGGAATGACGACGACTTTCTCGATCAGGTGATATTGAATGTCGATGCTGCTGCTGAGTTGGCTGAGCGACTTCTAGCAATGGAAAAATTTCATACCGGTTTTGGGTTCGCATTTCACCTTTAGCACTGGCGTTTGGTTTGGGCATTTGGGAATTGGTCTTGATGGTCACTGGAAGGCATAAACATGAAACGGTCAGCCTCATGGAACGAATGATACCCAGAGATGAGAAGCACGATGAATGTGACATGACTAGCTACGCATAATGAGCAACAAAAGAAAATTACTACAACAAGCTCTGCTTTCCTATCGGCCGTTCAATTGACGGGGCTTTCGCCATGCTGAGCCTCCTGCCAGCGTGGTAAATTGGTCTTGTGGGAATGTGAACCTCTTGACTGAACAAAGTCTACTGCTCGGCGGCCTTCTTATCAGCAGACTGTAGGTTCTCAAATGATCGTGCAGTGTGCCGCGGGCAGACAAGCTCAATTCTAAGCTCCCAGAGAAGTCTTGATCGCACCGAGCGCCCTCAGCCTCAGATGGCTGGGCTGGTTTACAAGCCGCATTCCTACAACTCAGAATCTGGGTGCGGCGAAGCTGCCAGTGACAAGCCGGTGACCAGTATGGTGTCTCGAATGAAATTCCATCTCTCCGGGATAGCTTGCGCCATCGCAAACAGAAGTGGTTCCACTCGTGCAGGCGGCGTGGTCTGCAGGATAGACATGTCGTGCAGAACCTCATGGCGAAGGAAGGTGACATGCATGCCGTACCCCATAAGCTAAGAAGTACTCCTGTAGCTGCTCAGCCTTGCGGAGCATATGCGGCCTCTTTGAGCTACTCAGAACCAAACTTCTCGCACAACCGGTAAGACTCCAAGCCGCAGGAATGTAACAAGTGCTCTGCCCTACCAAGACCGAAAAGCTGCAGCCTTCGGTAGAGGTACAGTGACCGGATCAGGGCGGAAAAGTTGGAGGAAGTCGTGGTTGGAACATGATCGACAAGGATTTGATTTCGCGATAGCTCAGGGCGACGTCACTGCTTTGTGATACAGCACTTGGCGGAATGAGCATGCGATCCATGTATTGAAGGAGGCGATGAAGTAAGAAATGTGAAGAAATTGATAAAGAGCCCATCATGTGCTCATCTCCGGCTACGCTCACTTTCCATTCGTGTGAATCATGCATCGCGACCATCAACATCACCAGCAACTTAGACCGTGACACATGCAGAGAACAGATTGAAGAGACAGCATACGCACCTAAGCAGACCTACTACCATCACCTGAGCGTGCCAGCGCGCATCTCTTGGACGCAATGACTCTCGTAAGCATAGTCTCGTACCTACCATTCTCGAGCTTCCACTAACGCCATATTGCTAGGGCGGCATTGTCCTCGCCATCGGCGCCATCTTCCTCCCACCAGTCGCAGTCTTCATTCGTACAGGCTGCGGCGCGCAACTCCTTCTGAACATCCTCTTGTGCTTCCTAGGCTGGATTCCTGGCATCCTCCACGCCTGGTACGTGATTCTCGAGTATCCGTCAGCACGTCAACGCCATCGGATCAAGAAAGCTCGGCGGCAGAGCATGACGCGAGAGACCATCTACGTCCCTCCAGCTACGCGCACGAGATCGAGGAGTCGAAGCGTAGGTGGACAGCCGGCTGTCAGGACGAGGAGCAGGAGTGTCGGAAGGAGGAGTGGTGAGGCGGTATATGCGGGTACGAGACAGCCATATTACAGCGATGAGTATTATTCGTATGACCAGAGGGCTGGATACTATCCTCCGCCGCCGAGGAGCAAGTACTAGAAGGAGTTGTAATCTTTTGGAGAGATAAGTTGAGAGGAGAGCTTTGGTGGGGTGAGAGACGATCCATGGGACTGGTGGAAAGGCTATGTTACACGAGCGAAGAACACCTGGACTGACGAGACCTACGAAAGATTAACGACTTTTGGATGTAGATACCTTTTGAAAAACGACCCGTAAATTATGATGAAAAGGACACTGTTCGCCATTGCTGTCAATTATTTTGAGCCACAAGCATTATCCAAACTCGCGCCTCATCTATATCGTTACACGTATATACAGCACAACAACGCCAGAAATTCCATCTAAAATGGCTTCTTGCCTAGATCCTCACGCATTTTCCTGAACTCCTTGCTCTCATAAAGCTTACACATGGCGTTATGCGTATTCACGAACTGTGGCTGTCCCCAAGGCAGAGCCTCATTCGGTGCCCAAAGCTTCTCGTGCACAATCTTCAACTTCTCCTCCTCGTCTGGCTGTGGGAAGAATCCATTCCACGACCGGTCCACAAATGCCACTGGGAAAGGACCATCTTGCCTGTACGCGTAGCTCAAAAACGCCTGCTCAGCCATGAAATTATCGTATTTGTCTGCGTGCAAGAACTCCCGGGTCAAGCGCGCGTGCATGGCGAGATTGGGCTGGAAAACCATGACTCCGACATTGATCTCCTTGTATCCTCCAACCTCCGTTCCGAAGAAAGTATAATCACAGATCTCCTCCTCTTTAAGTCTGTCCTCATCGGGCAGGAGCTCGTGAATGCATTTTTGCGATTCGTGGAGGTCAAAGATCTCGTCGATGTTCTGGAAGGGGAATGCGTCGAGGTCCAGGAAGGCAATCTTAGTGTAGTCTGTTTGGCGCCACATATTAAGCTTGGAGAAGAGGTCCTTCCAGCGGCCGAACGTGGCCTTGTTGGGGTGCCATTCAATGAGTTCGAGTTCGCGCACGATTGCGCCAGATGCTTGAAGCAAGTCGCGGTGCTCCTGTGGGATGAAAGGTGCCACAAATACGGTGAGAGGGTACTTTTCTGACTTCGATCTTGGATCCCAGAGTACGCGATATGTCAACTGCATTGCTGCCATGAAATAGGGGTCGTGAATCGTGCCATTGCGCGTGGAGAGGTATGTCGCGAACGTTGGGTTTCCTGGGCCTTTGAAGTTCTTTGGCATGTATTTCCGGAGGTGGTGTGTGTCGTACACGTTTGTGTCGCACATGGTCAGGTTTAGATCGAGCTGGAAAGCATACTTCGCGTCGTTGAACTCTTCTGGAGTTTTGCTGACCTCGTCCAAGGCATCCGACATAGATGTCGCTGTGGCCGCCGGCGGATTAGCATCTTCATTGGTCTTGCCTTCTTCTTCTGTCTTGTCGGGAAGTCCTAACACTGCGGTCGGCGGATTCGAAGTCGGCGTGTCTTCGTAGATCGGATCTGACGCAGGAGGAGGCGTCTCATCTTTGAATTTGTCTGTGAAGCCCTTGGCTGCCTCCGGGACGTTCCATGTCGAGGCAGTCGCCGGAAGCGTTGTTGAGGAGTAGAGGACTGCGAGCACGACTATGGCCCCAATGAAGAAGCATAGACTCCTAAGTGCTTGTGGCATGTTTGTCTGTTGTCGCGTGCTACCGCATAGGGAGGACTGCAAAGAGAAGAAGGGACGCTGCTGCGTATGGTTTGGGCCACTACTATCGCCTCCCTCTAATGCGCCCAGACGCGACCATAACGATTTCGACTAAGAAAGATTGGGTGTACCTTTGGGAGACCGCCGAGGCACCGAAACCTCCATCCTCTCATCCTAGTTGGCTGGCTCGCGGCTCACCCAATTGAGTGGCAGGACCGACCACCAAATGAGCGCCACCACTGGCCCGGTCGGGGTGGAGAAAGAGCTTGGCTTGACGGCGCTTCCAAGTTTTCCACTTCACTTCAGCCACGGCCGCTTTCACATGCACATATTGGTGGTTTCTCAATTCTTTTTAGAAAGCTGCAAACGCAAGTGCTCTGCAGCCACATATTACTGTTGTTGCGCTCCTCTTTCCCAGTCAAGCTGGCAGTTCGAGGTGTACTCACCTCGCTGTTGCGAGATGTTTGTGGCCGTTTCCGTCTAAGCAAGGTGAAGACGAATCCGATTCCACTCTCACTTGACTGATAGGTGTCACATTTTTGTTTACAGACAGACCTGCAGTGGAACGAGCCTCAAGAACTCCAGGAGAATGCGCCAGCAAAAGACTTTGATCGGCAAGTCCGATGAGAAGATGGCCATATTCTTGATCGCACTGATCTGAACGACCTCGAAAAAGCTCCGGAGCAGTGGCCACAGCTGTGTGGCCGGACAGAGCGCAAGTTGAGCGTCGTTGAAAAGGTATAAAGAGGTGGGCAAGACTGCGATGAATAGATGCAAAGGCGTCCTGGTGTGGGCGCAGGAAGCGGCTTCTGCTCCCATGCGCTCATGAGAACACCGGCCATTACACTGCCGCTCTGATCTCGATATGATCCTTTGAAGGTTCTCGGAGCGATGTAGCGGTGGAAGAAGCCGTCACCTGAACGCCTGCCGCCTGTACGAGCTGCACAGCAGGACCGCAAAGTTCAATTTCAGCAGCAATCTGGCGGCCTGCCTGCCTCGAAGAAACAGACACGCCTTATCGCGAGGTCATGGTGCTCGTCAATACTGGCTACAAGAAAAAGTCGGAGCGCGTCAGTCGCCGAACGCAGAGCGACACTTCTGCGACTGCAGCTTGCGTGGGTTGATCCTCCGCTCGATGACAGGAATTTGCTATTTGCGGTTGAATCCCGGCACGCCGAATCGGACAGTCTACTTAGCGGCAAAGATTTCGCCAACATTCGTCGACATCCAATCAACAACACACCACCAGCAATCAGCCCTCTAAACCAATTATCTCTCGCTTGAGGAGCTCGACCGACAGAACAGCGAGTTGAAGATGTAGCTCCTGGGAACAGTTATTGCAACTGTTCCTTACCCAGCATCAACCACAAACAAAGCAACCCGAACAGGGAGGAGTGAACTTTTTGCACCCGCGTTCGACCCATAGCGTGCTCTATTTTTTTGCCGCGGAGATGCTTAAATCGACAACCGGATGTGAGCAGTACGCTTCTTTTTCTGCCTCTGCTCCCTTCTTACCTCCTCGATCTCTACGCTCAGTCATTGCCTAGAGCACGCAGACTCGCAAGTCCCAAGAATCTCTGTCATCTGTTGAAGATTAGCAAAGCAGGAATTCTCCATTTGCCAAGGTAGGACTCCTCTTTGATACTGCACTATCTGCTCACTTGTTGGCCTATCTGGGCTCCTGCTGGGTGGATTCTAGCAAGATGGAAATTTTATCGCGCAGCTCGAGCGCAATTGATGCATTTCTCGTCGAGCTTTTTAAAAGTCTGCTTCACGAAAGGAGCTCTTGTCAATCTCACGCTATCACTCTCTACATACAATTGCTCTGTAGCTCACAATGCCTTGTCTATCCCTCGCACACCTGAATGGCACTCTTCCAACTACTCACGAGCCCTCCACATAACCTTCAGATTGCTCTCGAGGTACGACATTGGGAGGTTTTTTTCTGGCCTGCTCTGCAAGCGCTATCTCGACAGCGACCCTTGAAGCCAAAACCAGCGTCAAAGCAAACCTGGCTAGCGCAGTTCTTGCGATTGACCATGGTGTAAATCGGCCATGCAACAAGAACATCAGAAGGTCTCACCCACGATGAGCATTGCGCCCATACAGCAGTATCTCGCAGGGATGGCATCAAGAATGGAGCGCACGTATTCCAGCGGAATTTTGACAGCGACACATCCCGTCCAATATCCTGCTTCTCTGCTGCAATTGCGATCTCGTGTGTAGTGACCATCACGAGACGAAGAAGAATCACGTTGTGCAGCATTCGGGAGAGTGGGTGTATGCCTGCATTGCTCGCCATGCGGACGGCGACCATGGTGCTTTCACGCGGCTAGGCTCCCTCCATCGACATCTGCGCACCTAGCACAACATCGAAGGCGAAACTGGTCGTGAGCACGAGAAAACTTAGCAAGAGGCCTAAAAGCGAAAGGTACGAGGGTCAGCGTGCATCTCGGAAGGAGAGCTTGTCAGCTCAAAAAGCAAAAACTCACACCCGCCTCCTGTGTCTGAGAGGGCGAGTTCAACTGATTCCTCTCCTCGGAGTCATACCTGGCATTCCTCGTCATACTTACAACTCCAAGTGCAGATCAAAGGGCTCGGGATATATCAATTTCACCACCTGACAACTTTTGCCTGACATGTCTGCTCAAGTTGAACAGCATGTAAGCACTTATGAAAGCGCTGCAGCATTTTCATTAAGCGCTTTAATGGGTCCACTGAGCTCACTCATCTGGATGAAAGCAATTGGCACTGGCAAGTCTTCGCGAATCTTGATTCCATCAATTGACAAACTGCCATATAGGTAGGCGAAGGCCGACTATGAATAGCTTCACTCCGGCAACAGCACAAATGCATCTCATCCGGGATGAGAACTGGACTATTTGCCCTACCTTACGAATCTCGCTGTTCGACTTCACGCTCGGACAGTTATGCATTGCAGCATCGCATATCACCTACTGATGGTGATCAGTTGGTGACAAATCATGAAAACTGCGGACTCTGCTCGTGTCATCGCTACTCCCTTGGTAGTGGTTGATTTTGGATTCTCTTGGCCGGCGCTCGTATTAGGAGTTCCTGGCGGTGGAAGGCGTCTGCAAAGATGGATGACCTGGCAAATGTGCATTTGTTGTTTCGACTCGCATCTAACTTCTGCATATGATGACAATGCGTCGGTTCCCACGATGTTCCCAGTCACGGGACATTCGCAAGCAAGATTCTTCACATTGAAGCTTATGGCATCTCGGTATAGGCAAGCAAACGCGAGTATTGATTATCGCCAAGGCGTGGAAATCAAGTTCTCTCGAGAACGTCTATGCCGCTTTCAAGCGACTCATATCAGAACAGTAGTTCTCAATGTAACCATGTTCAAAATTATGTGTGACCAAGGAGGCGGCGTTCAGATGTTGACCACGGCCGCAGTGTCATGTGCTGATCACATACACTTCATCTCTCTTACGGTCCGCTTTCGCAAGTAGAAACTCGTCCGCTTCCATACGAAGGTCAGACATGGAAGAGGGCATAGGAATGATCCGCGTTGAGCTACCTGCTTTCAGAAGCATGACGGTCAGAAGCTAGCCTCTACTTGATCAATAGCAGCAATTTGGCATGCGTACAGGAAAAGTCTTTTCCAACCCTGCCACCGCAGATCTGTCAAAAGAGAGGAAGGTGCCCACCTCTTTTGACAACGCGACTGCGTGACGCACCCAGTGCGTTGTTACCTGGGTATGAGATGGCTAGGATTGCAAATAAGATCCGCAGCAACATCGAGATGCGGAAAGATCCTTGATGAAGTCAATGGCTGGACTTGCAGGGAATGCTTGTCGAAGCTTACAGCTGACCTGGTCTGAACACGGACGTTTGAAAAAGTTTGGCGGAAGTGTAAAAATTCGTGCTTGTAGGATGCTGGGGAAAGGGTCCGGTGATAGTGTTTGTCCGTTCGGGGATGGCCTGTTTTGGGATTTCTTTGACTACCGCGACAGGCTTTGGTCGCGAACAGTGCCGGCGTTTACAAGAAGTCTATGTGGATGTGTGAAGGAACGAAGAAAGTCTCGACTGTACTATGCAAGATTAGACTGCGATTTGAAGAGCGTGTTGATTGTTGATGACTAGATTCCATCTTTGTGCGAGCCCTTGCCGTAAAGCTCAGAGGTACTGCAGTGCTATGATGCGCCAGAGGTCGAGTCATGGCCTGAGATGTCTTTGCTGCAGCGGCCGGACCAGGTTTGCCGCAAACCACTGTCGAGCCATGTATCCGAGCCTATGTCCTTCGTTGTAGACGACACAGCCTGGTTCTCGGTCAACAGCAAGGCTGCGGCTTATTGGCAGGCTGCGAGGTTACGTCTTCTGAGCTGTAATCCGATGTCTTCCTTTTACCGGTAGTAGCTTCCGGCAGATTCTCGATACCAGGCTACACAGTTCCCAGCTACTTTTTCAATGCGAGGCACTCGTTCTGAGTGGTCAAAAGACTTGCCACGTCTTCTTCAGGTACTTTTAGCGTCGTTGTTGGATCGGCCGCTTGGTCCATGATGACCATTTTCTGAGGCACGCTCGATATGCGGTTCTTCGTCACCAGGGGGCGAAGATCGATCGCCGTTACTCTGCAACATTTGCGTCGCTGCATTCTTCGCCGCTAGAACTTCATCACCTGTTGAAAGTTGTGTCAGCCCAACGATCACGCAAAGTTCTGATCCGACATTGCAACCGAGAATGACTCTGCACAAAGCTGAAGGTGGGCCACAAGTCCTTGCTTCGAATGCGGTGGTAAGAGCAGAGGCTGCGAGTCCAGCTTGGACACTGCCGGAACGCGAACATGAAATGGACATGCAGTCAGAGTAGGGGATACGCACATTCATAGCCATTGGGACGAAGGTCTGCCACCTCGCAACCATTGCGCATTGACAATACATCAAGTCCATTTCTGCGTTGCTGTTCTCGACGCCTGTTCACCATTGGTACGACTCGTCAGTGGAATACACTTGAGGGAACATGCTGTTGTAGCGACGCACTCACAATGGATCTGGTAACGGCCAGGCTCCCTCTTTCTTAGCACCGCGCTTTTCTTTCCCTACCAGTGACCGCGCAGTTGGGCAGAGCCAGATCTTTGGCCACACCGATTCTGGCAAATCGTCATACTTCTCCAAATCGGCCTCAAGCTGTCTAACGACAGTTCTATTGCTGGAAATGGTCGTTCGTCCCGTTGCCCATCCGTGCAGAAAGACAGATTTGTTGATGTCAGTCATGTGTTCTGCCACCGATGAGGCCACGGCAGGCAAAGAGTCCAGGCAGGAGTCTTCGTCGCGGTCGACATCTCTGATTGGGAGGAGCCAATCTGGTGGAACCTCGTATGCGGACCACTGCTGCATTTCATTGACCAAGTCCTCCTGGGATTTTGAATCATCGTCACCCATCATAATAGCAGTTCGAGCTTTCTCAGAAGGTGTTCCGATGGTTGATACAATCTCTCGCATACGTTTCGAGGCCTCTTTTGTGCAGACCAGAATGTGGCCACGCAGTGCTGGATACAGTAGAGACGGTAGAAGCTTCTCGTTATCTTCGATCTCCACTTGCCGTCTCAACGCCTTATGGAACCAAGGTTCCTTTGACACTTTCGAGTGTGAGAAATCGGACACAAGAGCCAAAAGTATTGTACAGTCGATATTGAGCTTCTCTGAGAACGCCCACATGGGATCAGGTGCCATCTGCGGCAAGGCATCCTCGAGCACCGGTAGAATATTGAGATTATCGCCACAATGCAGAACAGCACCAGCTGCTCGGCAGAGATCCAGAAGATCGTCAACTTCATCCGTCTCTCCCTCTTGTACTCGAGGCAGGATCAGATGAACCTGAGGTTTTCTCGTCCGAACCCTGTACGATTCCGCTGCATTGCAGAGGTCTCTTGCGCTCTTGACGAGCGGAATGTCAGACTCCTCCTCGTCGTTGACCATATTTGCATCCTGCTCATCTTCTTCGTCTTCGGAGCCTCCTGAGTTCCAACCTTGCTTCGCTAAGTCAAAGAGAAGGCGATTGTTGGTGACGAGCGATACTTTGACCCACTTCAGGCCTCCTTCAGTGATTGCATCAACGGTAACAGCTGCGTCTTTCGATCCTCTCGCCATTGGACGCTTCTTTGGACCGAGATTGACATGATGCAGAGCCTGCGACAAAGACTTGCTTGGACTGTTGAAATATATCCGTTTGGTCAAGGCTAGGACTTTCTCTGACTTTTTCGCAGTGCTCCAAACTGCTTCAAGAAATGGAACCTTGAACAGATGTGTTAGTCATTGTGATAAAGCAACACGGGATTGTCCTTGAGGCCGCCTCGCTCAATATTCGCAGCTCAATTGTAATGCTACGAGATTGGTTGTGATAGCGATACATAGTGATATGTGCAGGTTTCTGTAAAGATATCCATTAAGCTGACGGGTCTGAGATTGACTTACGTTGGATGATCTAGCCACATGCGATGTCGAATCACTCTCAGGCTTATTTGCAAGTCGTTCTAACATGCTCAGCTCTGACTGCACAGTGCCTCGGAAATGTGCAATTTCAACATGCTGCTCTTGACGGACTGTTCGAAGATGGTGCCGGAATGATTCCAACTCAGATAGAAGGACGCGAGAGCGCTCCGCCAGAGACACGAGCTTGTCCATGGCAGGCTCGTCTCCCACTGGCTTAGAATCTGCGGTCATGATGAAGACCTGGGATAAACCCGCCAGAGAGACTACTCGAGCTGGAGTTGTTGCAAGCTATAAAGAGAGCTCAAAGTCCTAGCGACGTCGACTTCTCTCATCGATGACTGAAGTTGGTGGCAATGACTCGCTGAATTCTTTTTTGCTCTTTCTTCTGCCTTCTTCGATCCAGCCAGAGGGTCTCGGACGCCACGCGACTTTCAAATTTCGATGTAAGCCTGGGGTGTTTAGTGCGGCCAGAAAATGAGTGGGAGCAAAGAAGTCTGTTGATACTATTCACTGGAAGGAAGTATGCATGCACATGAAGTGGCCACTTCCGCGCTAGCGTCTGTGCGGCTTGGCAATCGCGACTCGACCTCCGCGAAGAGCTCGCTGACTCTACAGGCCGCAAAACAACACTTGAGCATTCGAGATGGTGTATCTGGCCACGGCTGAAGAATGGCAGCAGCAGTCTATGCTGCTGCTGCAGGCGCGACCGACTACGGTGCGTAAGTGCATCCGAGGGCGCAAAGACTTGGAAATCCAGCTCTAACGAGATCTCTTAGACCAAAATCACGACGAAGTACAATATTCCGAATCCTGAATCTCCAGCACTCAAAAAGAAGCTTGCGAAGCGAAAGAGAGACAATGAGAAGGACGAGGCAGATACCGCAGCAGCGACCGAAGCGCAGGTCGCAACCCTCACTTTGAAGACCTACGATCCTGCTTCAGGAGTCGTGCTCAAATTTCAGACGGATAAAGCAGCGGATGTAGGTCGCCTGATCAATAGCTTGGGCCGTGCTGGGAGACACATGGCTGCTCTACCCGAGAAGCAAGAAGGTGAGAAATGTACTTGTTGGAGTGCTATTGCCTGGATACTAAGATATGCACAGCTCTCGATATAGTCATGGAAGATGCTCCAACTTCGGATAAGCCGACATCTACAGCAGACGTGACCGCCGCTCCTGTCGCAAGCGAAGCAAAAGCCCAGCAAGGCGCAGGCGGCGGCAAGAAGAAGAAAGGCAAAAACAAGAAATGAGCAGATGAATGTTCCGCTCGTTTCGCTGTGGGAACCTTTGCTACTGTAAACTTGTGTTTTCGGCGAAGCAACGGGTTCTCGATATCCATGCGGCCCACTTCCGGCATACTATGTACTCCAGACGGCCTCTCCACAATATCGCCGAACTCCTACTGCGGGCGGGTCTGTGGAGTCGCTGAGCGTTTCCCAACAGCCCAGATGCTCATGAAGCGCCGACGGGGTCTCAACAACATTGGTCTGCCTACGGCGATGCATCTTTGGGATGTGTGGGTATATGAATGCATCAATGCATAGTGCATGGAGTCCAGCCCTTGGCTTCGAGCCGAATTGCCGTCGAGTTCATAAGCAGCGTAAATTTTATGTGCAAGTGTAGGCAGTCCAGCCTGGCCGCTCGCGAGTTGTGCCGATATTGAGCCAAGTTTTGCCATCTTCATTCACGCCAGAAATGTTTTCGGCGCCACGCCTGCTCAGGCTTGCAGTAGAAGCTCACGTGGCAGCCAAGAAATTTCCAGCGATGACTGCAGAGCGCTGGTGGCCTGCTTCGCCACCGTTTGCTCAGGTGCATACATGCCTGACTCGCTCGCCTTGACGAATACAGTGAATGCGAAGCTTGAGCCTTGCGGAGCCGACAGGAGACCAGCTCACGGCATGCGATTCGGGTTGGCCTGCCCAGCTCAAGCCACGAGGAGAATGCTTGCGCATAGCGAGGCAAGGAATGGCCAGCTCAAAGAAGCTCGCAGCTCTGCAGCTCCAACTAGCATGATCGCGGGGGAATGGTGGGGCAGAGCAGGTATATCGCTGCCAGAGGGTGATCGGCCTTCTCACCTTAAGAGACCAACCAACTCCATATGTGAGCTCAGGTTTGTCATTCATACGACGACTTTTGCGTCCGAACGAGCTGACGCCAATGATGCTCTCCATGATTGCGTGCATGCACGGCTGGCGACAGCTGGGCATCGACGATGTCCTTGCGATGAGCGGCAAGTCTCACGCACATCAACAAGCCGCTGATCGAAGCGCGGCATCAGACATTGTGAATTATGTGTTTCAAAGGAGCTTCGCATTGATGTTACTCGCGCCGACCCAGGTTGCGCAAGCCGTTGACAAGTCGCACAACGACCACGGCGCGGCTCATACTCACGTGTGAGCGTCTAAATCAGTAACACCGCCGCTCGGGATATGTCTGAGGTGTCACAAGTAGAGACACACCCGATCTTGGTCGGGACTGGACCCGTCTAGATCTCAATTCACACACGATCGGCTTTCCTGCTCAGCACTCCCTTGCCCTGCTATGCGTGCACATGTCGCCTGACTACAGCTCCTTGCGATCTACATAGATGAGCGTGTGCGCAAGTCGAATTTGCCGTAGCGGTCGAAAAATTAGGGAATTGCTTTGCAGACCCTCAAAGCAAAAGCGTTGCGACGGTTCAGTAGTGCCAGCGAGTCTTCAGCTGCTAGCCGGCAGACTCCGTCTGCATTCAATTTAATAGACTGTGGGGCCTCCACAGAGCAGACGTTAGAATATAGAAGCCGCTATCCACAATCTAACGCCTGGACAGTGCGGCGTTTACATTTCCAATCTGAATCCTGCAGGCGTTTCTAACTCCTCGGCGTGCTTCGCTTACGTCTCGTACTGCTGAATGTCATTCTTGACGTCCTGTCGATCGAGTTCTGCAGCTTCGCATCTCAGCACGGCTGATACTTTTAGAGACCCACTCTGCCAGGATACAATATTGATTGGCAGTGTCGATCCGGCTGGTCTGGATAAATCAGCGGTGGTCGTTGCTGCTTTTGCTGCTCGCAGCTCGCGTGTGCAAGACGGAGCAAACTCGCTCTCCAGAGTTCATAGGGATGCAAGCGATTCCAATCAACACCGGTCAATCTGACGAAAGCCTGCGTTCTCCGGAACGGAGGCGCACGAGCTAAGCATATGGCCTGCATAGAATCTGGGGCGGTCTAGCCTCATATAGCATGATTTGAAAGGCTGCCATGGTCGAGGGTCAGAGACTCCGAGCCGTTGCATGCTCATGAATCGAGCGGCCAGCGGAAGGAATGCAGAAAGAGCACAAATGCCTCTTGCAGCGGATCCTCGCGCACCACGAAACACCGCGCTGTTTTTTTGCACACAGCAGCCCGGCAGTTGCCAGCTCTGATTTGCTGTCATTGTCGTCATCACGAACACAAAGCGGTCACCTGCACAGAAGAGCAGTGACCATGCTTGTGGAAGGCCGTGTATGAGTAGGACCGGCTTTGGAGGCTCTCATTTGCTTGAGTTTGAGCTCCCGTCCCGAAGATGATGACGTCCGGCTATGGCGGGCTTAAGATGGGCCTGAGTGGCTTGGGAAGAGGTCACAAGTACAGTCGTTTGCATGAGCTACCTGGCCGCAAGCTCTGCATCGCTGCGCTGGACTCGATTGTCGAGGCAGGCTTGGCGCCAGTGATCCGCCTCCCGAGCCCTTGTTCACGCTGCAGGTTCCGCAATGCATGAAGCCGCCTCTCTAACTTCACTAAGTCTGTGGACCCTTCGCGCTGCTTGTGCATGATAGTTCAGACGTTCCTAATATGCACACGAAAGGCGGCCTGCTTGGGTTCCTGGCCGCGTTGTTCTGTGAGGTGAGAAATTAGCTGATGGTTCGCCGTTGCCACTCGCCGACCACGTCAAGTGATAGACAGAATCGACAGAGCCGACTGCCGCTCGTGGCATAGGCACGATACCGAGAGGCATGTGGTCATTTCAGCCTGCTCACTCGGACCCAAATTTAATACCGCATACCCCTGGGGCACGTGCACACGGCGTCGGTGAGTGAAGGAACGTCCGGCCGACACCTTCTCCACGCGATGCGTTCTATTGTTTTGATCTTCCTCTTCCGTATCGCTGGCGTATACTCTTTTATCGTTTCTATTACTAAGATTGTTAGCAATTATCGATATTGTTCCCTTACTATACGATATAGCTCCGGATCTATCAAATTCTCGCCTACTAGTAGCAGAGGACGTACTAGCGGAGGCTACCTAGGGTAATTTTGTACTTAAGGGAGACGACGATACTATAGACGTATTAGAAGAGGACGAAATCGACGAATCTAGTAAGGAATCTAGTAATACGTCCTCCGAAGAACCTCGTTAGCGTAACGCGAAGTCCTAGGTATTAAAACCTCTCGAAGGATCGTTATTCGCGAGCCTCCCTTACGTCGAAGACCTTAAATACTAGCGCTAGCGATATATCCTACGCGATATATCTAACTTGTTCGTATTATTAGCGAAAGCTTAGTATACGCTTAAACCGTACGTAGACAATATCTAGGTTATTAATAAGGCGCGGTATACCGAGAGTAATAGTACTAAGACGGCGCGTTATACGTATTATTTCCGTAAGAAGGAGGGTTAGAAGATAGACAAGTCGAAGAGCCGTTATTTAAATATATATAAGAAGAAGATAGAGCCGGCGCGTAGTTATCCTATAATAATAAAGGTTATTAGTATCTACGGCGTAAATAAGAAGACTAGTAAAGAAGAGATCGTATCCTATCGTATTTAACGCGTTAGTCGTAAAGAATACTACTAAGATTACTAGCTAGATAACTTCGATAACTTCCGCCGCTATAGTATACTTCTAAGTACGGCTAGATATAAGATCTACTATAGATATCGCCCTTCGTAGGTATATCGATACTTAAAAGTAATATACGACCCGATCGCTTATTAGTACTTTAAGGATACTAGCGGCCTATTTCTACGTAAATAGGATATACTAAACTCTAGATCGACTTTCTATATAGCGTATAAGTCTAGCAAACTCGGCGGCGTATCGCTCGCCTAGCAAACATAGTAAAGAGACGTATTAAAGTAGTATAAAGAGTATAAGTTAATATTTATATTCTTGTCTAGATTAGAAAGTAAGGTTAGAAGTTGCTTAGCGGTCCGTTACTTCCGCGTATCTAGACTCCGATTAACTAATAGATCGATACGGAATATTACTTATCTCGAACCCGAAACCGATAAAGATATTAGGCTCGATATCCTCTAAATAGAGGACCTAAAAGCTAGAATTTCGAAGAATCTCGAAATCTTTAAAGTTCTTCGCTTAACGCGG